>QQSS02217993.1:0-10954 GCA_003687565.2 Craspedacusta sowerbii
GTATATGCAAACGTATACATATGCATATACATATATATCAGAGTTGCGCTTACGTAGGGATTTCAAACAGCGCCGCCTGAACGGGCTATTACCAGTCGGATTCTGGTTTTGATCAGACATGGTTGTCGTAAACTTACTTGATGCTCGCAATGTCAGTTTACTCATGCAGAGTACATGCTCTTCTGCTGAGCGGCGTCTTATGATGCTGATCGAGTTAAGAGTTGCTTCTAGAAGTGGCAGGTCGAAAAAGGATGTAGCTTGGGTAGATGTTTAAGAGCAACTGGCAGTTACCGCGATTTCTTAGTTAATTGCAAAGATTTCGAACTGCTCCTTTGACACGAGTGGTATATCCCAATCCAGGTGAATTATTTTTTAACCCTTTATAGCGAAAATGACTGATTCAGTTTTTTTGCCCGTCGTCTTTCAGTAAGTTCTTATGGTTCTTGCCACTGCAATGCCGAGCTCCGCAAATGGAAACCTTCTGTGAGCAACGTGTGCTTGTGGACAGCAATTTGCTATCGCCTTGTCGAATTAAAGCTTGTATAAAGCTTTCTGCTAATGCCGTGCCGGACAGCGCTCCTTGAAAGCTTTCTGCCATTGCCGTTCTGGAGCCCGCTTTTGGAAGGCCTACTTTGGTCGTTTAGGAGCGGAGATCTTGAAGGCCAGGTTTTCTTGAATCTAATAGCACGACTCGAAAATTAGGCCACTCTTGTAAGGTGTTCTCTTTAAGGAACCGTCTTCGTTTGCTTTGTACATTGCTTTGTTCATTTTTGGGGAGAACGCAAATAATTTCAAAGAGCTTTTTTTTGTATTGCCACCATCACATGTTCCTGTCTGCCGCCACTGATGTCAAGTGCAGCTTATGCTGCTTTCAATTATACGTATAAGAAAGCTAGCTTTTGTTCAACCATAACGCACAAATGACGAATGGACAATCTTTATTCTATAGAAGCAATGGTCTCGATAGCGCATGTGCATATTCACTGTCCGTCGCTGAGAACTCTTCCGCGATATGCCTGCGGTCTGGTGTTGTTAGCCTTTTTGAGCTCATCCTGCACCTTGTGTCTCTCACAAGTAAGAAAATGGTGAAGAGGAGAATTTACCGGCTTGCAAGCTGGCTCTATCGATATTCAACAGGTCACAGGAAGACCATGCTTTTACTGACCCATCATGTTCAGTCGATCAATACTAATACTAGCGAGGTCGCTGAGACTACGCGCTCGCATCCTATTCTTGAGCATATTCTTTATGTTTGTCTTGTCCTCATTCTTCTTTACGTGTTTGTCAATACTACGAGCCTGAAGTCGCTTGTTAATGTCGAGTAAATAACGGCTTTCTATGCAAAGATTACAAGTTGATCAACAAGTCCTTGGCTGTGTATATTTTTTTAAATGAGGATTTGTGGTATTTGCTGTTTCCCATACGATGCGGGAGTTTTTAATGGACAGCTTTGGACCTCTCGTATTGCACACTTTTGGCTTATAGTTGTTAACTGTAAGAGACTGCAACAATTAAATCAGCACCTACAGTTAAGCTTAATTTGAAACTGGTACATCTTAACTTTTAAGGATCTGTACGCGTTTTGTTAACCTGGGCAGATATTCGCCATGAATGTAATCTAGAGTTCTCTGTTTGGTGCGTACCTACTTACATATCTGCCCAGCCATGAATCGTTGTATCATGCAAACGATGTCCAAGCCCCCAAGTTAGGAAAATCAGTTCGATCCCGACGACGCTTTGTGGTTGCAAGCATCGTTGAAGTGAGTACTTCCGATAGGGGAAACAATCTTCATCGATATGTGAGTAAATGTACAAAGCTCTTCACCTCCTCCAGGCTTTTGCTCTCACGTTTCCTGTAGCCTATCAAAGGTTGGCTGTTGTCGCTAAGACGGGCGCAAGCCATGACTTCCTATACGGGTTATGCCTAACCACAGTTCGGCTCGCCTTAAAGCTGCGTTGGTTTTTAGACGGTATGGCAGCACGTTCGTGGCGTTCGTCACTCTGTTATCTCGAATATGTTGGCAGTTCAGTATTCCTGCTAGTAAGTTTTTGCATGGTAATACAACGTAATGGTTTAGCTTCAGATTTTCCAATGTATTAATGCATTGTCATCAGGTATCCGTTTTAACGTGACTCCATTCAGTTGACCTTGCTTTGCTGTAGTCTTTTTTTGGAAGGAGACATGCCCGAGCTCCTTCAGTATCTGATCACACAAGGGAAAGCTGTTCTTTGGTCCAGCCAGGATGCAACAAGCTGCAAGGTAGGTTGCGAGCTCGAATGTTTGATCTAGCTTGGCGTTTTTGTTCTGCTTTTCACGCCTGTGACTTCTCGCTGCTTTTGACTTACACAAAGTCAGCTCAGGAAGGATCTGATGTTTAAGTTAAGTTGGGATTTTGTAAGCTGCTGTGTTTAAACGACAGCCTCTGTCCATTGGCAGGACCCTCCAACTTTTCTCTGCCGAGGAAAGTGCCCATCGGACCCGAATCTATGTGGCTTCAATCTAGACTGGACGAAGTCTGACTTGGGCAAGATATTTCTGTTTCCTGAGCATAACTACAAGGCGCTAACCAAGCCTATAAAGATCCAGCTTGGTAAGGCCAACGTGGACCTTAAGAAAATCTCAGCAGCAGCAGCGGCAACTGGTTCAACAAAGGTGAGGTTCACTTAACGCCAGGAAATGCTCCCCGGTTGCGGACGTATTGCTTACGTCGTAGAGATAGGATAAGGGATTAAGTGAGATGTTTCGGTGTTTGATTTGAATAAATGCCTGGTGTGCATGAGCGTTTGTTACTGAAAGTATTCGTAATTGAGCCGCGGCGATTTCCTGTCACGGAAATCTTCTCTCCTTTACAGAGCTCACTCTTGCGAATGAATATTTCCTTTTTCACCCTTCTTTTTTTGGTTCACCGCAGAATGAGCGCGATTGCTAGGGATTGAGGACAGGGTGGACATAGGATTAAGAGTTCAGATGTCTCCTTTCTATTGCTTCCACGAAAGCATGCGCTTGTCGTTGTGTGAGATATAACTTAAGAATGTGGTCCGATGAGGCTTCCAGTACTGGTTACAATGAAGGAGCGCGTGCGGCGGTACTTACTTTGGCCAGGGCAGCATTCTTGCACCGGCTTAAACCATGTTGTGAGCTTTCACCGTGCGGAAGAGCAACAGTAAATGCTTAGAAGCGAGTCCGGGCCGTGAAGAATTACACTGCTTGAAATGGTAAAACGGCTTTCTATTATTATTACTACCGAGAGTCAGTGTGGCTTTCTATTTTGAAGTAAAATGTGATTACTTGCGCGGATGTAAGTTATTTTTGGGACTTGTCTGCATTTTTCTTGTGGTTTTTTTAGAGCATGGAAATAATTGAAGTACACGATGCAGGTAAATACTGGTATTGAGCCGTATGTAAGTTGTTCTTTTCTGCGTGATCGTGGAGTTTGGAAATGATACTAAGAGTTTCATTAATCTTTCCTTTTCATCTATTTGCTATTCCTAGTGGCTGATGGTCCAGGGGACGAACCCGAGAACCATGACAGTAGTGTCAATGATAGTGACTTACTCAGTGATGAAGAGGTTTATGACGAAGGGGAGGTGGATATAGGCTATTATCGGAGCAAAGTGTCTTGGGTTGTGCTTGATGAACTCGTGTGCGATTTCTACCAGATCCCGCGTAAGTACAAGTGACTTATGCTCGCGCTTTTGATATTTAGAAGATTATGCCCATGTGAAAATTCTCTGCTTTTATGAAGGCAGGATTGTTTTTTTTATGGCCTTTTTTTTAAACGATGGATTGAATTCAATGGCGGTCAACTTTAATGGTTCGTTTTTCTTTAGGTCAAGAGCAAGATATGATTCGCACAATGATGGCGTTGGAAGAAGCCCGTGCCGACTTCATTTCTGGATCTATGCATAAGAAGGTTTTAGGGCCGCCTCCCCTCCCTCCAGATGATGCTCCCAGCGCCGCACTGCCTCCTAGTCCTAAAATCGAGCCAGTGTCTTGTCCAGCTGCGGGTGTAGTAGCCACTCTCCCTTTGGTTAGCATATCTAGTGGTTCGGCTGCGGCTCTTGATCTACTCAAATCTAAAGCGAAAGGCGCGTTTTCCTCTACCGGGGCTTCAGCCATACCTAGTGTGTTGGACGTTAAGGCCTCGGCTATCAACAGTATGGCTGGCTCACGGCAAGGCGCCACATACTACGGCGAAAAAAATGAGAAAGATCCTAAGCCCGCGTTTACTGCGGCTGATTTTCCCATCTCAAAAACAGGTGCATGTCCTTACTGCCACGCGTCTGACGTGGTGTATATAATTCTGGTTGAGGAGGAGAATGAAGAGGATCCTTTGCCAGAGTTGCTCAGCAAGTTAGAGAAGGAAGGAAAAGCTATAAAAATGAAGAAAGGTTTGTGTTCCCCATTCGGAGATGCTACATGAACATGAGCTGATAGTTTACTAAGTTTACTTCTCAACTAGCCGTGCCAGCCACTTAACGTTGCAAGTTAAATGTTCATGTGCTTCTGTTTAGAGGTTGCTGATAGGCCTTTTTCTACTCCAGTCCAGCAAGGCTCCGTCTCCGTATATCCTTTATTTGGTTTCCAGTCTTGCCGCAAGACTGCGGGTCATGTTTTTGAACTAGAAATACGGAAATAAATCGAGTTACAAACGTCTCTCATCTTTTTTCTGATTGGCTGCGTCTTTCAGTGGACGCAATATTGGGTATTGGCTTTTGGCATTGTTAAAATTGGCGCTTGTATAGAAATGCCTTTGAAGTTGCGTTTGTGTTTTTCTCCAGAAATATGCGACTATAGGATAGCCTTACTCTCCTCAATGCCTTAGCTCCGTCTAGGTGAAAATTTTCCTTTAAAGTCCCCCTAATTTTTTACAACGTTGGCAAGCATTTGCTCAATCTATGCAATATTTCGCGCAGACGTGCGTGCAAAACGTTACGTAGGTAGTGCTTTGCATTATTTTGCGCTCCCGGTAACATGATGCCATCCGGCAGCGCGAACCTACTAGCTCTGATGTATGGCGTTAGGAGCTGATCGAACGAGGACCCCGCTTGTGATCTCTTTCCTGACCTTGTAAGCAAACCTCCGTAGCCTGTGTCTGAAAGAACGAAGATATTTTTTGCATCGATTCCTAACGTGTGTAATATGCATGCGTATGTGTGTGCATGTTTAGGGTTGTGTGTGTGTGTGTGTGTGTTTGTGGGTGTATTTGTGGGTGTGCGTGTATGTGTGTATGTTAATCTCGCCGTATCGATGTTTGTGTGTGTGTGTGTGTGTGAGAGTGTGTGTGTGTGCGCGTGTGTGTTAATCCCGCCGTATCGAGGTTTTAGTCATGCTAGTTGTTGTACGAGATATTCTTTGCTATTGCTATGGCTTTGTCTATGCCTTGTAAAATAATTCTTTTCCGCCTCAGGCGAGTACGATCTGCCATCGTTCCAATGTCGTCGTTGCACTTACGGATTTAATCTCGACTGGGCCTGCGCGAACCTCGAAGGCATATTCTACTCGACTAGTGTCGTTACGGCCGCAACCCAAGGGGCGTATCCAGTAGTGGCCTTTAGCAACAGCTACTCTTCCATGTCGTCCAGTGGCAGTGTTGCGTATGTGAACCCGTTTCCGTTGGTACAGCCTGCTATGCAAGCAGTTGGCGTTATATCTGGCTCTGGCACAGCTTTGTGAGTTCAGTTAATAAATATCGTCTGGCTATGAGCCCTGAGCGCACTCAGTCGCGTTTCCTGTAAGTCGTTCAAGGGGGTTTTATTGTTTGGCAAAATGATGCACTACCATTCCGGCTAATACAATAGTGCTGTTTCGGTCCTGCGACGTAGGGCAAAAGTGGGCTTCTAAGTCGCTGTTATATTTTTTTTTTGCGGATTCATCTTGGTTCTCCCAGCGGTCAGGGCATTTTAAATTTCCGGACCGTATCGTAATGCTCACTTCCTGTCTCTAGGTTGGGCCAGTTTCAGCCTAGTCCATGGGCACCTTTCATGGCCCCCCCGTTTTTCGTTGGCGGACCTCTCTTGCCTCTTGGTTTACCTTCACTTCCGATTGGTCTGAGCACGGTTCAGATGGGTGTAGCCCCAAATTTAACCATGCAACAGGTTACCGGGCATCAAGTCTACGGTGGATATGCGTACCCGTCGTACAACCCTTCGGTGGCTCACGCCGTGCCTGTGCAAATGCGGATATCTGGACCCGCCATCGCGCCAGTGCTACCTGCTCAGTCGGCACCTGTGCACCGAGTTCGTACTCTACGACCGATACCCAGTGAAATTCCCGAAGCGATCTGGTTAGGCAGCCAGGAGGTAGATCAGCCTATGATCGATACTGGAAGCAATTCTGAGGTATTTTATTTTAATCTGCGCGCTGCCTGTGCGTTTGCTTAGGAAAGGTATAAGCATAGCTGCAGTAGCCGTTCGTCGCTATGGACAGAGTGGCTTAACGTTTAGAATTAGAATTTTTTTGCCTCGAGTATCGTTTTTTTCGGGGTTGCAGAACGTCTGCACGGTTGCATTGCAAGACATGAGTCGAAAAACCAAGGAGTTTCAGTCAGATCCTTTGATGTCTGATATTAAAAGCTGATGTCAGGATGCCTTTGTCTTGCTGTTTTCAATGCATCCCTAATTTTTTTCAATAGCTTCCGGAAGAAAGCTTGAGCGCGCCGACAACGGATCATGCGGAAGATACGAGTCAAGCCTCTGAATACAAGCCCGACTTCCCTTCGCTTGACCAGGGTTTGGCTTTGGATGAGACGATAGTAGCGCCCACTGACTTTGCAATGGATGGAGATTCCGGCCTCTGTGGGGAGCCATTGGCCGCTGAAGGGCAAGCTGTGCCTGGCTTGCTTACGCTTGAATCTACGTCGCAGTCTGAAGCTGCTCTATCGGAACTTCCGGACGAGTCTGTTCACAACCACGCATGCAGTAGCAGTGTTGCAATGGAAAGCGAATTTGCTAACTTGACCGAGTTAAGCAGCGAGCCTTGCGTTGCCTCAGGCGCTGTGGGAGCTTTTTCTGTTGAGACGGATTCGCGCTCCGTCCCATCTGCAGCAGTTGAATTCGTAGAGAAATCTTGCGAGTTGGAGAGCTCTTGTTTCGAAAATGGCACTGTTGCAGACTTACACAATGCAGGTGCTGTAGGCAGCAGTTCTTCGATTGTGTATTCGCCGAACACATCAGCTGACATCGGTTTCCGAGATAATTCCACGTACCTTAATGAGGATTCCTTCGTTGATAACACTCTTTCAACGCGCTCTCGGAGATATGCTCCTAGGGCCACCATTTCGTGCCGGACAGTGAGCGGGCGAGGTTCCTCTTCTCCCAAAGGCATCAAGAGCGTCGTTGGACAAGATGAGAGTTTTGTGGAGCCTGAGAGCAAAGCAGCTAATATTGAAGAGACCTTAGAAAATCACGGTGGTGCAGCAGCGGATATCTTTGAAACGGAAGAAAGCGGCAACACTGTGTTTTGTTTGCCCGATGCTTGTGTGATGGAAACTGAGGACAAGAATGAGGAGGTTACACGCAGTGTGCACTCTTCGGCTCGCGGTCGAGGCAAGGCGCAAGCTGGCGGGCAGACGAGAAAAAGCGGTCGACTAAAGAGAAAATAATTTTTGCTTATAAGCATGGACTTGCAAGCAGCGTTTGTATTGCAGGAGTTTTATGTTCATTTGTAAGTAGAGATCGTAAAAATCTCCGTTAAAAACGGATAGTGGTATGTATGAGTAAGGAGGCTGGTGCTACTGCGCTGTGTTCTTAATTCCTCACTTCTTTGACTGTTTTGTGGCATCACGACTAAGAACTTAAATAATTACTAGGTTTATATAAGGGCATGGTCGATATTTTAAGATAACGGCAAAGCAGACCATGAAGAACCAAGTATTTTTTCGAGGGGTAATGTCGCCTTCAGAGTTCAAGGCAGACAATTTAAGGCTAGCTTTTGTCTGGGTAATGGGTCGTTGAGTATCACAATAGGTGACGAAATCTTTTTGCAATGTCTAGCTGGTTAATCTTGTGGAGTGTTCTCGCGGCTGATTGTTGCCCATGTTGAGAGCAATTTGGTGACTCCGCACATCTGCATCGCGGCGAAGGCAAATTTCAAGGAACTGAAGGCTTTTCTAGATTTATGAATTTCGTGCGCGATTGGCAATGGCAGTGGCGTTGCGCCGAAAAGCATGCACAAAGTCAGAAAGGGTTGGGACAACCCGCGGGGTGCGCGGCGTGCCGTAGTGCCGACAGAAATCAGAAAAGATTCGTGTTTTGTGTCGACAGTCTAAGAAGCGTGAACTGTCAACAAGTAGACCACACAAGCGAATGATAGAAGTTCACAGTAAGTGGCACCTTTCAACAAGTCTGTTCCTTGTTATGCTTTTTGTTTCGTTTTAAGAGAAGAAAGCCTTGAGAATTGTAAGTTAATCGGACCGTTTTGTTTAAATGCTTTACCGTGCTGATGCTGACGGTGCGTTTTTTTGCTAGTTTTCTAAGAATGCTTCGCGATTTTTCCATTTCCAGCACGACCTGGATACTCAGGTGCCTTCATCCGCTCTACGATCTTTGCGGAACAGTAAACCAGACCTGCTGCTAAGTAATTATAAGTTTGACCTTACTTCAGATTCCTACGAGCGGGTGCTTTTCCCAAAGAATCGTCCGCTTGATAGATGCATGAGAAGGAAACAGGTCAGGAGAAATTTTTCAGAATGTCGCGGATTCTTCAGTTTCTGAGTTTTTGACTTAGAACTGTCCTACGGAAAAACCCTGCCTCGTCTGCCTCCTTGACCTCGAAAGCGTCCTCTTGGCAGCGCTTTGGAAGTGACCTTCGTTCATTTGACTGGTCGGGCATACCAGTCAAATGACCATACTTCCTAGAAAACCGACTCCTGGTTTCAGCCAGCTAAAAAATACTGATATGAAAGAATCGGGGAAGTGGGGGGGGGGGGGGGGACGGGGAAGCGGAAAATTAACATAACAGCATGCACTTGGGGATATTATGGCATTACGAAATTTAAGTGGAAAGTCTTATAAAATGAATCAGCTGGTCAACAAACTTATTGAGTTCAAACTACACGGGACGTCACGCCAACACAGTACACGATGCCGCCATACCGCATCGCAACAGTATTACAGTAAGAACATAGCACCTCACTCTATATTATGCCACCACGCTGCTCAGCATGCCATCACACTGTACAGTATGCCAACCACGGCAGGCTAGCCTTGGATAGAAATTCAAACAACGAATCCAAAAAAAAAAAGATATATTTAAAATAATCCATGAAAACCCATGAAAAAAAAAATTTACGCCGCATATAAAAATAACGGTCAAAAATCAAAACACAAACCGTGACAAACATTAAACTCACTCGCTGGCCATCCCTTAACGTGTAAAGCTCGCTTTTTCACGGAGTGGCAGATGGTGAATCATCAAAGCAATGTAGCTACACACTTTCAGAAGCTTCGTGTATGTATCCGGCAACTATAAGAAGACTCGCTTCAAACGCAACGAACGATAAAAAGCTAAAGCCAAGAAAATTGGGTTATTGCAGATTCGCTTTGGGGCCACAACATTCAAGTTCCCTGAGCCACATCTATACCTTCAGCATTAACAAGATAAACGTGCGTTTCCCAATCAACGGAACGAAGTGCTACATGGGGATCCAGTTCAACCACTTCAGAAATTCCGTGAACGATATCTTGCCGTTGTGGTCCAGATCCAACGAGTTCAACGCGCAATCCAAGTCAGGCAGCCTCCCTCCGCAGTCTACGAGAACGCGCGCGAATTCGGATTTATCCAGGCATCCGCTCTCATCGGCATCGTACTTCTTGAACATGTCCACGGCCGCACGCACGAGCCCATACCTCGACTTGTCATCGATGATCTTCCGGCCATCGCCACTGTGCAACCACGACCGGAACTCCTCGAAGCTGATCTTACCGCTGCCGTCAGCATCTGAGAGTAGGACGCTAGTTTCAGCCTCATCTGCAGACCATCCCATGTCGTCCTGGAGCATGATCTTTATTTCGTTTCCAGCAAGCCGCCCGCTTCCGTCTGTGTCGTACTTGGAGAACAAGCTTCTCAGAACGATATCGGGCGTGTCCTTGTCAAAGTACGACATGGTAACAGCGACGTCTTGAGTTGGAACGGAAGAAGGGAATATTTCGTCTATAGAGTTGAATGATTGCTTGTCTATATAAACTTCAGGATTGGATTCTAGCAGTTACAAGACAGAAGTAAATAAAAACATCACAGACAAAGAAATACTAGTTCATTAGGCGAGCGCATTTTACGTGCTCGTAAACATCATCATCATCATCATCATCATCATCATCATCATCATCATCATCATCATCATCATCATCATCGTCGTCGTCGTCATCATCATCATCCTCGCTTTGGTCTTCACTACCGTCCTACCTCGACCTTCAGGGCCTCGCCCCAAAAGCCAAGAAGTGCCTATGCCACAACAAACAAAGCAAAGCAATACAAACAAATAAATTAATAATTAGATAAAAGAAACGAAACGAGAACATGATGCCACCGATGAGTGGAGGAGTGTAGGAAACACAGACGAGAGCTGCAATCATTTTCTGATTTCGCAAAGCCAACAACAACACCGTACCCTATACCCCATACACTTCCACCCACCCCTAAAATCACCCGCTCACAGACACTTCACCACACTCCACTCGTCAACCCACACTACCCCACAAACACTTCGCCGAAACGTACCATGAGCTCCGCTTGACGCCTTCCGTAATAAGGATAACACATATCATTCTAATTCGTAAAAAACAACACAGCCCAAGCGATGACAAAAAGAAAAAACACAGCGATACAGATGTAAGGTCTTTGCGTGCCATCTATGTAATCATACATACTCTTTAAAATAGTTTTATGAGGTCAAGAACGTATTTCGTACATAAATGACAGCAATATATCTATATCTATATATATAAATATGTA
>QQSS02218015.1:0-10952 GCA_003687565.2 Craspedacusta sowerbii
TATACATATATATGTACATTCATGCTTGCAGGCCTCCAGGAAAGCTCAAGATATGGCTAGCACTTTGCACTCTGTTCTGGGCGTTTTTATCTGTCGAGTGAACCACAGAAGTTCTCGCTATCGGCAGTGGTTGAAGAGTATAAGGTGGCAAAGCTGCGACTGCAGACTATGTTGAAGTCCAAATCAACAAATAAGAGAAAATCCCCCCAAAGTTAGGAGTTGGAAAAAAAATAGAACTTGGAGCATTACGTCAACCTTGGCTGAAACCATAGCAAAGCATCGGGAAGTAGTGAGATTGTGCAATACTCACGAACGAGTCTCCGTGGTCGGAAAACGAGCGCTCGTATTAGATGTTATTGAGTGTTTTATAATTCAATTGTGTGCTTTTGAAGTTCCAAAGACGCCTGTCCTTAAAATTTTTTTCTGAGATATCGGAAAATATCTCGTGCCTAAAAGACGTCTTTAATGCATTTTAAAGATGACTAAAAGACGTCTTTCTAAGACGTCGTAAAGATGTCTTTTTGAGATCTCTTAAAGACGTCTTTGAATAGGCATTTCAAAGAATACCAAAACAGATTTCAAAAAAGGTATCTTTAAGATGTCTTTTTTTGTTACGCGCTATGCCTTCAAGACGTCTTTAAAGTACTTTTTTTGTCTGCTGGGATAGTGCACTGTAGAGAAGGAAGCCAAAATTTAAAAATTCAAAAAAAAAATTACAATAATAATAAAAAATAAATAACATAAAAAATAAAAACGCGGGCTCACGTGCTCTTTTCTATAATTCTAGAACAAGAACAAGATTATATTTTATCGTTAAATGTCCGTAAAAGATACATCATAGCACATAGTAAACTCTCAGCAAAGTAATCTTATGCACATTTAAAGCGAAGAAACAAGGTAGTGGTATTCGATTCAGCATAGCGCTTGAGCATTTATATGAGAAGGAGGCGACCTCGTAGCCGAAGCTAATGTGTATGAAGATGCCACCTTTGCGATTCGTTCCTCGTTTCTCAAGTAAAGATATCGATGTATTAGAATTGAGTGCCTCGGATATCACCGCGGGGCCTGGACTAACGTCACATATTAAGCTGACTCTTCAGCAATGGGTGGACGAAGGTGGTATCCTGAAAATGCCTCTCAAGTGTGATGTCCCTCAAGCCATCGAGATTTCAGCCTGGACAACGGTAAAAGTCAGTTAAGTATGCTAGACTATAAGAGTCTACTTAACATAAAGTTAAGAGAAATTTACGCTCAAGTAGTCAAGGAAGTGGCAAAATCAAAAGAATTGCGACTTAACATCAAGACAACAATAATCTGCGTGTTACCGTAAAAGGGATATAATCATTTAATACTCGAAATCAACTCATTTTCAAACAATGATAAACTAATCAAGACAAGCATAAAAGGACAATATTATCAAGATGCCATTAGGTAAAAAAAAACTTCATGAACATTATCATCTCATAAACATCATCATATCAGGAACTTGATCATGAATAATGTTTTTATAATTAGTAATAATTGTTTAAAAAATATCATCGTTCCTGCACCAACAAATAAAATGTTAACATTTTCAAGAGGATAATATCGAGAAAAATTTAAGCACGAATGAAAGTAGGCACTAATAATCAAGGTAAACTATGTAACCTTCACCAATATGATTTTATAAGTACCACAAGAAAGGAACAATTCATGCATATCCAGCGGTAAGAAAACTCTTTACTCCCTTTTAAAGAAGACTTTTGGTTTAAATAGATCTATATTCAAGTGAAATAGTTTATTAAAAATTACAGCGCCTTTATATTTTATATTGTTGGTTATCGTGACTTAAGGAAAAAGATACGTAGGCTGTAAACGACTTGTTTAGTTTCGCAGTGTATGCCCCCATGCGGGGTGGGGTATTGTAAGGATGACAAGCTTTTCGATGCGTCATGTTGTTTACACCAGAGGTAGGAGTTTTTTTGGTTTCGGTAGCCTGCTAGGTTTTTTGTTTATGACTTTCTCACGAAACTTGCGTGTGAGTTTTTTATATTTTAAAGTGTAATTAAGATGTTTACTTGGTAAAGTCGGAACAGACCTGTACCCTATATAACTTCGAAGTTTATTGTATGGACATCTCTTATATGGCGTTCACCTTCTAGCAGTGAAGAGAAGATTTGTGAGCGAGTCAAGCGAGACTCTTCTTATATCGTTGCGAGGTCTAGCCTTCGCGATATGGTTCCATATTTCTCTGTTCTTCTAGTTGGTAACAAGATCTGGCCCTGGTCGCTTATTCGTGTCTGCTTGGTAGATGATTCATTCCGAAAGAATTGTTCAAGGCACCGGGTAGCTTCTTATTATACCAATCATGCTGCCCGTTTTTTCAGTTCGGATACACTAAAAAGAAAACGGTAATAACTGTTAGAATATATGTTCTCGACGGTACTTCTACACTCTCTCTGTCTCCCTTACATTTTCCGCCTGTATATACAACTTTACCATACCATACCTACTCCAAATTGTAGTTATACTTGAATAAATGCATGCATGAATAGAAAACCTTTTATTTTAGTTACATCTTCAAGTTTTAGTATGCCAAATTGTGAGAAAAGCGTCGAATTAGGCGCGTAGTGATATGTTAAATTAACTATTCTGATCGCTTGTTGCTGAAATTTAAGAACCCTTGTTAGTTCCGTCTTGCAAGCTATGCCCCAAGCATGGCATCCGTACGCAATATGAGAAATAAAATAAGCTAAAGTATAGTGATTTTATAGTGTTCAGATCTACTTAATGTCTTGATAGGAGTCTAGATAGGAGTCCATTGGAGTTCTAGATAGGAGTCTTGATAGGAGTTCCAGATAGGAGTCCATTCACTCTTGAGAGCGTTTTGGAAAGTTCATTAAGAAGGTGTCTCCAGCAAAGTTGCGAATCTATGATTACCCCAAGATATATAACTTTGTTTGAGATAAATATCTTCCTTTATTTAATTTTCTGCGTGAAGCGGACATGGCAGGGTTTAATTCTTGGATGGAAAAGTAAAGTCTCAGTCTTACTGGCATTTAGTGATGATCTATTGGCACGCAGCTAATCGCACACATCTGCGACGTCCCGATTCATTGTTTTCTGCATTCAGTAAATCGATCGATCTTTATAAAAAATTATTGTATCGTCGGCGTATAGTTGTGTGAATAATAATGTAAATAATGTACATTATGTGAATAATAATGTAAGTAATGTTTATATGCATGTATAAGATTACAACATCCTAATTAAAACGTCTACAAGAAAATAAAATCATGAAACGCCATGTACCTAACGAAAAAAAAATCTACCAATATTTTTAATTTGCGGTGTTATTCAGCATGCGAGATCCGATAGCTTAAAAATTAGCATACATTCCCATGTCGCCATACAATAGCAACTCTCCCAACGGAGAGAGATGGCAATAAGACCTCGTCCGTCTGAGACCACCCTGACACGGAATTCATTTTGATCATAGACCAATCTTACCTGCTTTGGTTTGGGAATCCCGTCTTTCCTCGAGGTATAAAGCACCTTTATAAAGAAATATCTTTCGACATATCTTTAATTGGCTTCCATTGCGAGCATCTTAAAGGATGCTAAAAAGTCCTTACTGGAGACATTTCTTTTCGGCAAGAGGTAGGTATTATATTCATGTAAATGCGTCTTCCTTCCATGCTAGGGTCAATGATTGCGCTGAACAAAAGCTCATTTTGCTGTAATTTTGTTGTTGTTGTTCTTGCTGCTGTTGTTGTTAGCTGCATTTCGACAGAGAAATAAAACATAAAACGACAAAACAAAACCTGCGGGGCCTGGATTTTTCTCCACATGCGTGATAGTATTTCTACTTAGGCACCAAGGCATATCACTACTAAGCCTGTTAGAGCTGTAATTATACAAATAGGTTTTCGTTCTTGAGACCGTTAAGCATAAGCTTGTACTTTACGTTACCCGAGAGTTCAGCCTGCACATCATGCGCCCCGTAGCTTTGGCAACGATCGCACCTCCAAGCGCCTTGTAAGAGATTTTGTTCGCCAATCCAGCTCTACGTGATCGCAACCAGCAAGAAGTGCAGACACTCCATTGCGAGGCGCTTCGCGCAATCATGTTGAGATGGTGCGCGGAACAAACAACCTATCTCTAAATAAGGTCTTAATTAGATATCAGTGCAACAAACCCGCTTGCGCAGTACGCCTACGTTCTTGAAGCTCGAGTGAAGTTGGTCATGGTTGCGTAAGGAGAAACCCAACCGGTTTAGCCGGGGGGTTTTTCAATTATGCAACATACGACACGCGAATTGAACAGCGTTGGTGAGTGCACGAACATAAAAACTTTTATGCACGACCTTGATATCGCCAAATGGTGCAACTACATTTTAACAATCAAATTACAGGCATTGCATCAATGAATCGCAAATCAATAACCGGAAAATAAGCTACCAATGTCATTACGGTAATTGCGCGCTTGCGATAGCTACTTCGGTCTCCTTCACTGCTCATCCCCTAGTGCCAAGTTGGATATTTCCATAAAAAGTCAAGGCAGCATATATGTTAATACGTAGATAGTATATGGTTTACTATAGGTGCACGTATAAAGTGCACGTTCAGCAGCCCGACTATATGATATAACTAAAAACTAGAATGGCAAATTTAGATTAACTGCGGCATTCGTGACTGACCACTCCCCCGGTTAGCTGTCCAAAGCCTTTCAGGAATGTCATTGAATTGGCCTTTTGTTTGAAGCCAAGGGGCGCACTTGCTTGTGTCAATCGCCCCTACGCTTGAATAGCAGTATCGGTTGAGTTCAATACAACGTCAAGGCGTTGGACATGCTCTACGTATGTCTGATTGAATTTGAATGATAAGGAAGTGCTCCCTCGCTACTTGCACCTGAGAATGAGGAAACTTCTTCTACCGTTTCTAGCAGTCTTTCAGATACTGTTTTCTAGTGGCGCAAGGATCCTGATAGTTCCTGTTTTCATGCAAAGCCACACGCGAGATGCAGAAACTCTGGCGAACGAAATTCAAAGGAATGGGCACGAGGTACGTAATTTATTTATTTATTTATTTATTTATTTATTTATTTTATATTTATTTATTTATTTTTATATTTATTTATTTATTTATTTATTTATTTATTTATGTCATCTGCAAAAGAGGCAATTTTGCTTTCGGAACCGAGTTGCTTCTATCATTCACATAAACGAGAAAGAGAAGTAGTCCCAAAAGGAAGCCCTGAGGGACGCCAATTTATTCGTGTCTGCATGGTAGATGATTTATGATGAAAGAAATTGTGTAAGGCACCTGGTAGCTTCTTGTTATGCCAATATGCATGAATATCGCATTCGATTCTTAGTCGTTAACGAGAGCGTAGCTCTTCAATTGTATTATTTTATAATGGATCTCCGACTGGATTCCAACGCGTGGCGAATTTCCATATTGGTTTTGCGAGCATCTTCTCTGGATGCTTATTTCATAACAGCTGTAGTTGATGTGAATTTGTGCCGTTCGTGCCTTTAGGGGGTCATAATGCTATCTTCTGCGTAGTCTTACGCAGTCTTAGGTCCACGGCTACCTAAAAACAAGTTTTTTTTTTAGCCTGAGCACCTTGGAGTGAGGCTTTTCTGCATGGCTCGTTGTATGAGGAAATATCCTGAATACCAATAACATAGCTTCGCTTCGTGCATGAATTCCCAGCTTTCACTTCATAAACAAACAGGTGTATCACTCCACTAACTGATAATAGCCATTTAGAAATCAAACACTTCACAAGTCGCACTTACATAGTCTTAAACTAACGGCAGACAAATGTCTGTCTGTTTGATTTCTAACTGCGATTTGTGAAGTGTTTGATTTCTATCTCGCTATTATCAGTTAGTGGAGTGATACACCTCCTGTTTGTTAATGAAGTGAAAGCTCAAATATTTATTTTAAATGACGAAAAATGTTGTTGAAACATGTCAAGAATGAAAAAGATATTCTGGTAGCTCTGTTGCACTCCTTCGGAAGAAAATTCCCAGCCGTATTGCAGAGCTGCACGCATTATGAATCCTGCATGAATTTCTTCGGTAATGAAATGTTCATGGCTTGCTTTTTATATCTCTTGAACAGGTCACAGTCGTCATGACAGACATCAACATGGACTTGCCTTTCGTCGTTTCGGGTGCCGCGTATCAAAGATTCTTTATAAATCATTCTGCGTTCTCGCCTGATCGAGTTTTGAAGTTCTTTGAAGGGATGGCTTATAACGGGGGCTTCGATGTCAAAGGACTCTACGATCACGCCAAGCATGATAGAGACATGTGCGAAGCTTTGCTTGAAGACGAAAAGTTTCTTGCGCTAGCTCGCCAAAGTGATTTAATATTAGGAGAGTTTTCCGGTCTATGTGCACTTGTTGTGGGTGAGGTCCTGGGAAAGCCCGTCGTTGTGTATCTCTCGACGCTGATTACTTGGGCGAGAAGAGAGCTTGGAGTTCCTTTGCCACCGAGCTTTGTTCCTGCATTGACCTCCAGATTCACAGATTCGATGGGGTTCTTCCACAGAGTCAGTAATTTTATTGTAGTGGCAGTGGATTACCTTGCTCACGAAGTAATTTCGAGATGGCTGTTTGCGCACTCGTTACGAAAATACAACGTATCGACACCTTTAACAGACATTCTTGGCAAAGCAGAGCTGCACTTGGTTTTCATGGATTTTGTGCTTGAATACCCGCATCCCATTTCTCCAGGTTAGTTGATGTTTTAAGAGGAGTATGATCCTAATCAAGTGACCTGTTTGTTAAGTCAAAGCGTATCGGAGTGATTATCATAAGCTGCCCGTTTCTACGTCATGGCTTATGGTACCTGTGACTCGCCCCACGTGTGGCTGGTCAGTAAGATGCAGGACATTCCCACGCCAGAAAATGCCCGTTAGTTGACGACCTTAATACCGGCTTTGACCTAAGCCGCCCAGATTTCCAAATGCGTGGCTGTAGAGTCGTCGTAACAAGATCTCGCCTGCTTTGATTCAATAAGGACAGGCGATCGGTGTAGCTGTAGAAAAATATGAGGTTCCTTACTTTGTCGCTAACCCTTTCCTATCAATAGCTGCACCTAAATTCACTGAAGCGAAAAATATTTCAATCAAATGCTTGTTTTCGATTTGAGGCCCACTTAAGAGGTTCAGAATATTTAGAAATGGATTTATGTGCAAATAACCAGATTTAGGAAATTCGCCCTTTCAATTTGCGGATTCGTTTGAATTTGTTCAGCTTCACTGAATAATTTTGCGTAGCTCTAGAGAATTAATTTGACAGGATACCGTTCGGGACATCCGCCCATTTTATGCAAGTGCTGTCTGACCTTCCCGACCTTTCTGTTTTCTAGATATAATTTTCGTTGGCTCCATGACCACCAAACCCGCGGAGACGCTACCTGAAGATCTTGAGAAGTTTATCTCTCTCTACAAGGAAACCGGCGTTGTTGTTGTTAGCTTCGGATCGATTGTGGAAGAATTTCGGGACGGGTTTTTGGACAACATGGCGCAGGCATTTACT
The DNA here is from genome assembly GCA_003687565.2 of Craspedacusta sowerbii. Classification (NCBI taxonomy): domain Eukaryota; kingdom Metazoa; phylum Cnidaria; class Hydrozoa; order Limnomedusae; family Olindiidae; genus Craspedacusta; species Craspedacusta sowerbii. The sequence continues at coordinate 7,534 of QQSS02218015.1, forward strand.
CGCCTAAAGCACGGTGTCATCTGGAAAGTAAAAGGCCGTACGTCCGTCTTAAATTATAATCAGAGAAGTTTATTTTACATATTTATTTTTCATTTATGTTTGAAAGCTGTTACGTTTACAACGCAGTCCTAATACGTGGTATCTTAGTTTGCGTTTACTAATTTACCGATGAAGATAATTACGATAGTTTGACGTTTACAACTTGAGATAGAGTCGCGCTAATGCCAATATGCGTTCGCGAAAAAAGCAAGACATAGATTTTTATATGCAATTTACCGCTTAAAAAAAAAAGAGAGACCCTTATTCGCCGACTACGTAGACGCCTGCCTACCATTCCAAAATCGAGTTTCTCCTACTTAGTACTTGGAAACACATGTACAGCTTTGTTCAAGACCACTATGCAAGGCCTGCATTATTTTCCATGTTTGTCAGGATTTACGCCGGTGCAACCACGTGGCGTTGCGCCAGCGCAAAAATTATCCATTAAATGTAAGTGAATGACGCAGTAAATATATTTGTATGCTTCTACGTACTGTTAACACATGCATGACTGAGAAAGTTCTGTTGAGCGGATTCTGATGGCGACAGTCCTAATGTTCGGAAGTGGACTGCATTGAATGGACAGTTTTGTCGCGAAGTAGATCCGGTTCGAGAGAGAAGGCCAGTGGTTTTGACTGTAGATCTTGTTTTTGTACTCTCAAATTTATACTGTTTTGCTGCATAATTCAATTACGGGTTATACATAGAATTGATCGTAAAAAGAAATAAGTAGGAGAACGCCCCAAAACCGCACATACTTAAATAACAAACTGGATAAAGAAAATGATCGTAATAAGCCTGCCACACCTAAAAGAGATAAGTATCACGTGACTCACGACGGTCGACACAAACATGGTAGCCGAGTACAACTTAAATACCAATAAAGACACACCCATACCATAAGTACAAGATTAGCGACAAGTTTCGTATAATGTTATATGATGTCATCTGTTGATATTCTTACGAGACTTTCAAGTTTTCCTTAGTTGAGATGATCTAGTTCAAGTTAAGTGTTATATATAAGTAGAGTGCTACACATTTAGATTTCGTAATTCGCGCTGTTTCTGAATGTCCGGGAATTTTCATAATGGGGACCTTGCTGTGATAATGCATATTATTAGGTAAAGATATTTACAAAGTAGCTGGAATTGGACTATAAACAAGCTGAGTTATTTCGTGGACTAGATGTTTTCAGAGTGTTTGAATGCTTGTACGTCAGATTTGCTTTAAGTCTGGACGTGCATGTTTTCCTTTTTTTTGTTTGTTTGAATGTTAGAATTTCTTCTCGTCAATTTGTTTTGCGATATCTGTATCATCTGACTCGTGGATCTTTCTAAATACGAGAGATTGCTGCTAAATTAACTTTCAGAAATGTACGATGTAATACCAATTTGCCGTTTACGAATCTAGTTCCAGCGAACTTCAATGTTTCCAGCAACGTTCTCGTACGGACTTGGATCCCACAAAATGATCTTCTCGGTCACCGGCACGTGAAGGCGTTCGTCAACCACGCTGGAACTCGCAGCATCATGGAGGCCATGTATCATGGAGTCCCCATGCTGGTCGCGCCTCTCTTTGGCGATCAATTTGATTTTGCTGTTCGAGTTGTGGATCGACTAAAAATGGGACGGCAAATTAACATTATAACTGCTGGCGTAGACGATTGGGAAGATGCATTTACCGACGTATTAAATAATCCTAAGTAAGCAGGTCCTTGGTTATAGACTCTTCTGTTCTGTTTCTGTTCTGGGTTTGGCCTATCACTGCCTTTGTTACGTTTTGCGAGGCATTGGTGTTCCTGTTCTGTTTCTTGTTATTATATTATTTGTTATATATATTATATTTATTTATTTCCTGTATTTGCCATCTCTGTGGGTTAACCTCTCCAAAGAGGGTTTTTACAAGGTTGTGGAAAATGATGAGTACAATCGATCGATCAGTCAATCAATAAATCAATAAATCAATCGATCAAACCATGAAGTTGCATAAGAGTGCGGATCTGTTAGCATTAACTTGTTGAACTGGATTCGGCCTCCTTTCATTTTCAATCATTAATTTGCTTTGGGTTGATTTTCTAAAGCTATTTTAATTAGGTAAGGTAATTGTTCATTGCTCTCCAAACGTTCTTTCGCTACAATAATACCGTGAGTTACGCGTACGTCTCATACTGAGGAATTATTATTTCCGTCTTGTAACTCACCTTCTGCCAGCCGACAGAAAATTTCGCATGCTTCTCAGACGTATAAAAGTCTCGTCTAATATTGGAAACGTGAGCGCTTATTATGTTAACTGGGTATGAGCTACCCGAATTTTGCAGGATTTGTTCTTAACTACGTTAGGTATGACGATCCAGTCTTTGAGAGATGAATTTGATTCTGAAAGCTGCTGAAGGAGTTCCCCGCGCCTTATCTCGCCCAGTTGTAGCTAGAATACTCCATGGATCATGTCAAGTGTGAGTCCGCAGTTGAGCTGATTTGGGGAACACCTGCAGGGGATGATAGCGGAGCAAATCCTGGCACTTTCATCGTACCTTTCCTTGTGATGTGGTTGGCTTGGCATCTCTGCCTATGAAGTCCTTAGCATAAGGCTTGCGCGGTTTTAAGTTAAGCCCAAATCGCAGGATCATCGATTCGCTAATTGAGAACAGATGGAAGATTGATGCTGTTTAGTCAAAACCTCATGTTATTCACCTGCGGTTCTCATGTTGATCACCTATGGCGTTCTTGCGGCATTTGGCATTCCAATAATTAGAGCACTTTCTCTGTTCATGGGTAGACTTCTATAATATTTTCTAGCCTCATTTCTGTAGTTTTCATTTGTTTTTCTGATTAGATATAAAGACCATGCTCTAGCCTTATCGAAGATAGTGCGTGCTTCGAGACGAGATGGACTGAAGACCGCAATGGAGTGGATAAACTACACTATTGCCTGTGGCGGGCGACTTCCTCACCTGCATTTAGCAGGCAAAAACCTGCCGTGGTATTCGTATCATTCAATCGATGTCATGGCCTTTTTATTCGTTCTTGGAGTAGGCCTTGTGGCGGCATGCATTTTTTGTGCTGGGCACCTTGCTAAGTGTTTGGTAGTCACGGGCAAGAAGATGGAGGATAAGAAGAATGACTAGAGTGCGAACTTTTACGTGAATTGTGACCATCAGTGGTGTACAGAAGAAATCGATACCTGTGCGTCTCACTTAGGTAGATACATGCAAGGTATATTCATACACCAGCCGTACCCGGTGACGTGATTTTGTGCCTAGTCTTACATGGAGGTCTTTTCAATTTATCTATATATCTATTTATCTAAATATCTATCTATCTATCTATCTATCTATCTATCTATCTATCTATCTATCTATCTATCTATCTATCTATCTATCT
>QQSS02218026.1:0-10952 GCA_003687565.2 Craspedacusta sowerbii
AATAATAATAATAATAATAATAATAATAATAATAATAATAATAATAATAATAATAATAACAATAATAATAGTGATAATAATAATAATAATAATAATAATAATAATAATAATAATAATAGTAGCAATAACAATGATAATACAAATAATGATAATAATAATAGTAATAATAATCATAATAATAATTTTTCATTTAATTTTTTTGTTTATTAAATCGTTTCAATTAATCTTCATATATTTTTAATTTTGTTACAGCACATTAAGTACACCTCAGCGCCACTCAGTATTTTAGGCATGGCGACTTGAATGATGTCCTCTCGAACATCGCTCTCAGTAGTTTAAACTTTTTCAGCCAGGCAGTGCGCACGTCACCTCACAGACTTCCTCGACTAGTCCCGTTCGTAATTACTCCCGTAATTACGCCGCTAAGTAGTACTCATTTTAACGAAAACATTTCACCTATTTAGACATAAAGCCTAAGAATGTCAGTTCTTTATACAAAACTATGGAAAATTAAATTTTGAAATTAATAATTGACTATGTAATTAAATTAATTACTTAATTAATTATGTAATTAGTTATGGAATTAAATGACATAATTCAGGGTGCTGCTTTTAGTCCATATTATAGGCATGGCTGCATGCCATGGCATGGTATGGTATGGTATGGATGGCATGGTTCTCAGGGAGAGCCCTTAGCTTTTTCATAGAGCACCATAGGACAGCGCGAAGTAGCGCTGAAATGGATGCAGCGGATTTATAGGAAATGGACCTACATCCATCTAACCCGACGGGTGTAGGCCTAACCCTGCGGAAGCTAGAGGATATAAAAAATAGGGAGAGGCGTGTGAATGTTTTTTCTTAGAAGTGCTCGCAGCTGAGCACAGTTGCTTGCAATAGAGTTCGAGTCTCATGAGGGGCTTTCCTGGTAACATGCAGAGAAACCATTAATAAAAGTTTACTTCATGCGAATGCGAGTTTGCAAACATAAAGAGAGAGCGAGAGAGAAGAAAGAGAGCCAGACAGAGAGCGAGGAGACAAAGAGAGAGAGAGAGAGAGAGGAGAGAGAGAGAAATACACAGAGAAACAGACAGACAGACAGACACAAAGAGAGAGAGAGGATAGAGAGGAGAAAGAGCGAGAAATAGGCAGAGAGACAGACAAACAGACAGACAGACAGATAGACACAAAAAGAGAGAGAGGGGAGAGAGAGAGAGGAGAGAGAGAGAAAGAAACAGACGGACAGACGGACAGACGGACAGACGGACAGACAGACAGACAGACAGACAGATAGACAGATAGACAGACAGACAGACAGACACAGAGAGAGAGGAGAGAGAGAGAGGAGCGAGAGAGCCTAACCGACAGCGATGCCAGATACATTCCTTCGCCCCTAGCATTTGGGTGGAATCCAAGTGCTAGGTTTATTGTCACATTAGTGGATTGAGGATCGACCTTAACGCTCGCAGGAAGAATCATGACTCGTCACCTTTGTTGACAACGCCGTCCCAATGTACCCATGGGTGGCATCCGCGCAATGATAATGCTCCCGGCTACAGAGGATGTGTCCTTCTCAACGAAACGCACATCTGATCATATCTATCGCAAGTAAGTACTGATCATTGATAAGTGGTCAGATTTTTACGTCGTCAAGGAAATATATGAGGAATTGCAAATTACTATAAAAATACTAGAAAACCGGGATGCGGTTTTGGAGGTCTTCGTTCTTTGTCCGAAACGATTTTGCATTCATGGAGAGCGAAATAGATTGTTGCTATTATTGGCCTGTTGTCGTTGTTGTTGTTGTTGTTGTTGTTGTTGTTGTTGCTGCTGTTGCTGTTGTTGTTGCTGTTGTTGTTGTTGGTATTCTCGTACAAGTCAACGTGTATTGAGTGGACTTATCAAGGAGCGCAAGAAAACTGCCACATGCTTTGGCGATTGTGAGGTGGCCATCACTTTGTCTTCAGGTATCGAAGCCGCTCTTATTTTTGAACAGGATCTTAACTGTAGTTTCTTATTTCATCTTAGTGCTTTTGCCGAATTAACTATTCACGCAGACAGAAACAAAAACGCGTGCTTGCTATCCCGTCAGTCTGCCCTCTCTCGCTCTCTCCGCCTCCCTCTTTCTGTCTCTTTCTCTCTCTCCGTCTCTCTCTCTCTCTCTCTCTCTCTCTCTCTCCTATCGTTGAGATCAAATACTATTTAGAAAGAGGTGATTATTCACTCCGTCCTTCATGGCTAAAGACGCTAGGTCATAGAGTTGTTGGTTTGGTCTTTGCACTACGGATTCTGCCATGCAGGTTAGCCGAAATAAGGTCACATGCCAGGAGGCTGTCCATGATGAACGGTTCGGTGTACCCAGGGTTTGGTTATGACCCCTTAGAACAAATAAACGCAAACAATTTGGTATATAATGGTCTCACTTGGTTGGTTCTGTTTAAGAAAATATATTATATATATATTAAAAAATATAATATAAAATATATTTAATATATATACACGCCTTGTAAAGTCCTAGTGAAATGCCTCCACGTTTCGTTTCTTTTTGATGGGGATTTTTTGTATCGCACTCAAAAGTGGGTCCCACTAGTTGCTTTAAAAACTTTGCTGTGTGGTTATGTTGCATACCTGCAGTTGGACGATAGTCTGAAAAAATTTGCCTGACCTGTGCCGACAGTCAAGTTACATGCCAGGAAATTTATTAAGTCAGTCGTTTATAAAGTGCAATTTAAGAAATACTTTTCTTATGAAGTATCAGGGGGCCTTCAACCTGCTTAGCTGTGCTAAGGAGATATTCTTCCTATGTAAAAAAACATGTTAAAATGTTTGTTGTGGGAGAATATATTTTTGGGTTTGTTATTGTTCTTGTTCTTGTTGTTGTTGTAGCTGCTGTTGTTGTTGTTGTTGTTGTTGTTTTGTTGTTGTTGTTGTTGTTGTTGTTGGTATCAAAACTTGTCATTTCTTATTGACACAAAAGCGGATCGTAAATTTGGTAAGCAAAAGTCAATATAAACGTAATGCTCTAAGGGCTACAGCTTACTTATTGGAAATTAAGCTTATTAAAAACATTTTCTTAAATTAATTAATATAAAGCAGATTATCTTATATTAACCTTTGGGTGCCAGTAAATAAAACTGCTAACCAATTACATCGACCATCAAAACATTTTTAATCTACTACTCATTTCTTGATAGCTTTCAGGTGTATGTATTGTATTGTTATGTAGCTCTATTAGTTCGCTGTTCGAAAAATGCACTCCTTCCCATTTTGAAGTACGTGGTTATTGTTGGCTATTTGGGGTAACAAATTCTTGCTATTGTTTTTGCTGTTGATGTTGTTATCGGTTTTGTTGTTGTTGTTGTTGTCGTTGTTGTTTTTGTTGCTATTTGTGTTGTGGTTGCTATTCTAAGCGAGGAAGAATTCTGAGACTGATCTTTGCCAGCGTTTTTCTATACTATCTGGTCTAATCATGATGTTAACTCTTTGGCCGAACCTGGAAAATCGAAACTAACCTGGAGTGATGAGTCTTTGAGCTTTAATATGCGAAGTCTAATGAAGCCTCTGCATAAACAAATTCCGCTAAATAGAGTTTCCAAATCAGTCTGCCTGGGTCTCGATGTTGAAAATATACTTGCAACTCTTGCCAATCAATCATCTTGAGGTAGTGATGATAGATTCATCCTTCCAGCAAATACAGGAGAGCCAGTCTTGCTACATTTCCTGCTACTGTCAGAATCAGAGCAACTTTACCATTGAAATTGCGAGGCTTATGGGGTGAAGCCTCTAGCATGGATATTGCTTGGCTTTGTCATATGAAACATTTCCCAAAAAAATCCCTTAGACATCTGGTGTTTCCTCACTCTCGTGAAACAGAACCAAGTCCTGGCAGCCCAAAAGCGTCAGTAGATGAAGTCACGGAGAATTATGAGTTCGTGCCGCAAGAAAAAGCTTCTCTTTGTTGTTCCCATAATCTGGACGCTTGTCTATAAGTTTGTTTGCTAGGGGAAAAGTTGAAGACCTGTGCAGATTGTCAAATCAGATATGCAAACATGCTTCTGAATTTGTTAGTTAGCAAGTCATAATGTTATACAGTTCTCACCAGTTCACTCAGCTCTCGTGGTCTAGTGGTGAATGCTCTGCTTTCTACTCCGGTGACCCGGGTTCCGTCCAAATGCACGTCACTGATGAGCCACAGGTAGGGTAAATTTTTGGAACTGGCATAACTCCCACACCAAATATTCAAAGAAATTCTGACCAAATTAGTGAACGTTTCGATAAATTCTGTTCTTACTAGTTAATGACTATTCATCGAAGCCCCTTCTGGCTGTTGTCTGGCTGTGATTAGAGCGAGCGCGTTTCGTTTGAACTTGTTTCTACTAACGCTCAGTTCCATTGTTATGTCCATCATTGGTCGGCCGTATATAACAGAGTTCGTTTTCGGAATGTAAAGTTTTCCAAAGCTGTAGGTTCAGTTGTTCGTGCGAAGCGATTCCACGTGGGATTTAATGGCGGCGGCAATCTGTCAGCACAATGCGCAAGCTTTCTCTTAGCACACGCAGAACAGCGATTTGTTTGGTGACATAAACCCACCATTTTCTGCATTCGGAGGTAAGTGCGTATTGGGGGGGGGGGGGGAGTTGGGGGTTAAGTCAAAGCAGAGAAAATTATTAGACCAAATGCTTTGTTAAACGGCTATATCGTTTCACTAAACATACAATATAAAAATATCTTTGCACCTGCCAAAAACACGATCGGGCTCCATAGGTTGTATAGAAGTATAGGTTATATTATAGTATATATTTATAGTATATATATATATATATATATATATATATATATATATATATGTATGTATGTATGTATAGCAATGCGTCCGTCGGAGAATCTCTCAATGCTAAAATACCTGATTCTCCTATTAAATTTATGACCTACATGCCCAAACTTTTATGCGAAAACTTTTTTTCTAAGCCCAACTGACCCTATTGAGGTGATGAATGTTATTAACTCGCTAAACACTTCCAAAGCATCCGGTCCTAACAGTATTCCGAGTCACCTATTCAAACTTTGCTCACATATTCTCTGTAAACCAATATCATTTATCATTAACGAATCTTTTAACCAAGGCATATTTCCGGATATTCTAAAATTGGCCAAGGTCACACCAGTGTACAAATCCGGCCTTACGTAGGTATGCAGCAACTACCACTCGATCTCACTATTGTCAAATATTAGTAAAGTTATCGAGAAGACCATGTGTACGCGGCTTAACGATTTCCTCAAAAAATATGAACTACTTTGCGACCTGCAATTTGGTTTCCGTAAAAACTACTCAACTAACCATGCCCTAGTTAACTTAGTTACTAATATTAATGATATATTAGAAGGAAGGTGAATACGCTTGTGGTATATTTATAGATTTGCAAAAAGCATTCCACACGGTTAACCACGACATTCCACTAAATGAACTAGAAATCTACGGAGTTTGTGGAGTCCCCTCATATCGGTTCGCAGCATGTCTTAAAGGAAGAAAACAATTCGTCGCTCTTGAAAGCGCGAATTCCGATATCCAAGTCATGGACTTGGGTGTTCCCAAAGGATCTATTTTGGATCTATTACTTTTCCTAATCTATATTAATGATTTTCGACTTCGAGTAAAGTCCGGTCTTGTACAGCACTTTGCTGACGATATAGTCATTTTATTCAGAGATACTTCTATGAAAAAAACTGAAAAGAATTCTAACTCATAAGATTTCAACATTCTATGATTGGCTCTGTGCCAATAGATTGTCGTTAAATTCCGCAAAATCGGATGTCCTTCTTTTTCATGCTAAGAATAAACGACGCGAGGTTAAATTGAATTTAAAAGTTGAAAATAAACGAATGCCTTTATTTGTCGCGTCAAAACGAAACAGGGCGTTCTAGTCATCAATATCAGTCTTTTCGCTTCAAGGGTCGGGAATGAACTGTTCTTAAAGGTCTTCCCTACACTTCACTGTGTTACATCTCCAATCTTTTGGAAGCACGAGAATAACTTGAGAATAAATCTTACTTACCATGCGCTCCTGTTTCAATTTTATATTTTTATCATACCCTTATGTTCCCTATTTTTATCCCTATTTTATCCCTATTTTTATCATACTATTATATTCCCTTATATACCCTCTTATCATGCCCTTATACCCATACGCCTATAATCAAACCATGTATCATTATAAAGGTATTTTAATACAATAATTTTTTTTTTCAAATTTAAATCATTTATATTCAGAACGAACTTCTTAAGCATAACTACAAGTGAGTGTCCGCAGAAACAAGCACTGCCACTCGCTGCAAGCAGGCATGGCGGAGTTGTTGACACAGTGGTCACCAGCACAAGGGTTTTGGTATCTCTATCTCTTCCTATCTCTTGCAACATAAGAAATGAGTGCAGCGCAAGCACACATTGATGATCTTCCTTATCGTGTGCAAAACTTCTCGTTCTTTCAAGCCGATGTATTGCAGCCATTCTTGCTTCGGACTTGATTCTTTGCTGATCACTCCACTAGCACCAATGGAGAGGTTTAAGAACCTCACCTTGTCATCTGGGATTATTGTTTAAGTAGGTCCTCGTAGCGGAACTGCTTTCTGAAGGCGTTCTTGGACATGTTAGTCTCAAACCCGATTGTTAATTCCATCACAAACATATCGGATCCTTTTATTAGAATCACGCCTGGTCTCAGGTGTTCCCCACTCACTGCACATGGTGACATGAATAGTTCGCTGTCCTTTAGCTCACTGTATACGGTCATGTTTGTATCTAGGGTGCAACTAATTGGCATGTCTAGCCACTGCCGAATGTAGTGCCTTGCTTTGATGTCGAGAATCTTCTTGACCCATGTTTCAGATAAATCAGAAACCATCACGTCCCAACTGATTTTTGCGAGGACGAATCGTTGATAAATCAGCGAGCTTGAACCATGGATGCAGAGGAAGACTACTTACACAGCCCATTAGCGTAGTGAAGGAATCATCTAACTTTTCTTATAGATGGTACCTGACACAAGGAAGTCGAAATTTCGGCCAACGTAGACAAACGATTATCCAATGATAACTGGTTTCACTCTTAAGTTGTTTACTAATAATAATATTAGAATATATTATAACATTAGCTTATGTAATGTTATACGCTTTTTGTCCATGTTTCTCCCAAACTTTTTCAAACTTGTCATCGTTTTGTTCAAATCATGATTGCTGCTTACAGCGTAACTGTTTTTTCAAATATTTTTACCGGAAATAGTTACATTTCAAAAATGAGAGTACCAGAGAGTCAGACACAAAATATTTAGACGAAAAGATTCTTGGAAAATTAGCAGGGTATAAATCTACCGTGTAATCCTCAATGAAAACTACATTGTGATTGGTTTGATATGACGTAATCTCTAGGTGGTTAGGGTTACAAGATGGCAACATATCTTCATGGTATGTTGGTGGCGTTTATGTATCTCGTAATTAACCTGGTATTATCAAGAAAACCCAACTAAACTTACCAAGCCTTATCCTGGAGCATATGTTCATTATTTATGGATAGGCAAGACTAAGTATTCAAAAACAAATAATTTCCAGGGTTTTGAAGTTCGCCCTTTTATTTTAATAGCCCTTCCTTGTTTTCGACTTTCATGAATTGCTCGGTTCTTATAGAGATGCAGTGGGTGAAGCAGAGGCAAGGACACGAGAACTGTCGATTGGCCCTCCGACATTCTTGAGCATGTACCCGATTATGTAGAGCTATATAACGCGTTCTTGGTCGCCGGATTTTGCATTAAAGGTAATATTGTGTATGATGCTGGGAGACACACTTCGTTATATAGCTGTTAAAAACACTTCGTAGATTGACAAGATGCGTCAGCGAGGTGGCAGTAGTCCCCGAGAAGCCGTGCGCAGCTCTTTGAATGGCACGACCGCTCGTGGTGCGTAAAGCTAAATCAATAAAATCAAGATGGCAACAAGGACAGAAAAGTGCTAAGTCTGCGATGCGTTTGCCGTGCCGCTTTAAGTGAATCGTAGTTTGTTTTCCATTCAAAATGCACAGTTCAATCTCTTGTCGTACTTCTGCTCAGATACTTCAGACGCTATGAAATGAAGAACGCAATCTGGATGGCTATTACATAATGATGCTTCCTTCTGTTTTAGCTGCCTCGGGCAGGCATTGGTACACATCTACATGTGCGAACACTTGGAGCCCGCTGTGCGACGCTTGAACATGGCGTCTGAGATATGAAGAGATGGGGGCACCGCGTACGAACTTAATTATTGCGTGTAACTTAACAACTGACGTATGTGCATACGCAAATAAGGTTGATCGGCGTTGCTGGTCCCATCTACACGAGGAGGTACTTTGTGAACGAGGAGGCCGGAGCCCGAACAACGGTCAGGCCAGTGCATTTGACTACAGTGCTGATTCTTGGATCCATCCCACGCTATCCAAAGTTGCTCTCCATTCTCGGTGTCTGGTTAAGCAGACTCAATCTGCCTTTTGCGTACGACGCGCTGGAGTTGCATGCTGCGATGATCGTATTCTTCATATCCCACATCTTATTCCTGGTGACTTTCAAAGCGTCGGTTCCGCGACCCCTGTTTAATCTTCCGACCGAGTAGAAAGCAGAAGGAAGAGCTAGATGTTGTCCAGACGTGAACGAATGGAACTTAGGACAAAAGCATTGTGGTTTACAGGAGTGAACAGCAAATCATGAATCAACTCAGACAGTAACGTAAAGATTGGGAAAAAAAGCTTGGGCAGGGGATAGGGAGAATGATTGCTCTTTGTTTGGGATCTCAGCCAGTTCCATTCGGTTTATGATCGTAAGGACACCTGCTGCCTTCCTCATCATCTATTTGCTGCATATTCAGAAAAAGAAACATTTATTTATTAGTCACGTTTTATCAGCAATCTGCACGTCATGGAAGCACACAAAAAATATGTAAATTTCTACACATGTTACTCAATTCTATCAAAACATCTCATCCTTGTTAGCTTCCTTATCATCTATTTGCTACACTTTCAGAAAAAGAAACATCTATTTATTAGTCTCGTTTGGTCAGCAATTTGCACGTCTTGCAAGCTCAAAAAAATATGTAGATTTTTACACATGTTACTCAAGTCTATCAAAAGATCTCACGCAAAATGCGCAATCCTCGATTACAACTAACAAAACTCAATCCCTCTTGAGAGAAATTCTATCGACAAAAAAAAAAAAAAAAAAAAAAACAAAACTTCGGGTTCTTTCCGATGCATTTGTATTCGAAGTGCTAGGAATAGAGGACTGCCATCTGGCATACTGGTTACTGCGTTCATCAATTATTGATCCCATGCTTCACTTAAACCCAACTTCACCATCCCTCTCGGTGAAGAGCTGTATATTCTCTCCTACTCCGTTTTCTCTGACAGCTGATTCAAAATATTTTTCCTACATCATGTGCTCATCAGAATCTGAAGTCTAGATTCCGTAATGAGCAATATTGTAAAAGCTAAGCTAAGGGAATTCGTCTTTGGCTATGCCTACTCAATGCCGTTGCACATTTCAATGTGACTTCGACTTTACTGGAATGAGTCAGACCAAAGGTATGCAAAGAATGCATTATTTTCAGCCGAATATCCTATACGTAGTTATTATAGCAAATAAAAGAAGTCCATAAATACGTGCTCTAGTGCCCGATCATATTTGATGAGCAGCAGAAAACGTCACATATTCTGTTCGGACAAACTTTATCATTAAAAAAAAGTGTTTGGGAAAGACCAGATGCAAGATAAAGCCACGATGTTTTGGATAGTATAAGACAAACACCACACACCAAAACCAGTACAAAACAAATGCCGTACAAAATAATAAAGCAAGCTTTTTACGGTACAAAATCTAACACCTAGCTATTATATAATTGTCACATATTCGACAATTATTAGATATTACCTATTAGATATTAGTTAAATAAACATCTTTTTAGTCTAAAAGAATTTCTTATTCTTATTGTCTAACCCTGCTAAGAATACCTAAAACATGCGCCGAAAACGATTTCTTTTAAGCTGCAGCAAGGGCCAATAAAAAATTGCCAATAATCAGCAAGGCTCCAAACTCAACATCCGCCATCAAGCTGTCATTAAAATTGAGTTTATTTTACTAAAAGCCAGGAAAAATCAATGCTCTCGCAAACACACTAGAAATGAAATTAAAACTGAATATAAAGTGCCACGGATCAAGCTTGTTCGCCTTCCTGTTAGAGCCGACTAAAACAGCTTCAGCGCACCAGGCGAGAGAAAAATCAAGACGACCGGGCTCCACTGGGAAGAGCTTATAGGCAATTTTCAACACCTACCTGGGTTTGACAAGCCTTATACAGAGCGGGAAGCAAGGTAGCCCCTCTGCTATCACGTTGATGCAGGTGACTTGAAACTGCACCAGCTGTTTCCCGGTAAACTTAGGATCAGAGGAAGATATTGTCGCGTTGCACTGGCCTACCTTATCAAGCAGAACGAATGCGTCGTTTTCGCCTAGAAGAATGAAAATTTTGCTGTTGACAAACAGTAGATTACACAGCAAGTAGGCTGATCACGTTGAATTACAGTTGAATGAACGGCTAAGGTTTGAACTTATAATACACGGAAGACCTTGCAAACTCACCGACACTTGCGTAGATTCCATATAAATTTGGAAGATACGTCAAGTTTAGATCCTTGGGCAGGTCCCACGAAAGCAGCACGTCCCCACTTTGCGAAAGAGTGCATTTAAAGTTTGAAGGGGGTGGTGGAGCTACACGAATAAAACGTTACAGGATGAATTCCAGGTTTTAAACAACAAACCTAAGCCGCAGAAAAAATTTATTCATAATTTAAATTATCGTTAACACAATCACCATCACCATCACCATCACCATCATCATCATCATCATCATCATCATCATCATCATCATCATCATCATCATCAT
>QQSS02218048.1:0-10950 GCA_003687565.2 Craspedacusta sowerbii
GACTGCAGGTATTGAACTAGTCTTTCCAGCTGCCACTTTGCCATCGCCATGCAGAAGTCGATAATGTAGTCGCACACTGCCCCGTCGCCGTCTAAAATCCCGCGCTTTGTGAGAGATTGGTATTCCTAGCGACAAGAAAACACCGAGCTGAAGAAGTAGTCTTACTTTCTGAGTGCTTCTTATTTGAAAACTTTAAAAATATCCCAGTGAGAACCACAGATTCGCAGGGGCCAAAGAGAACATGCTTAAATAGCCGACGCCGGCAATTACAGCGCCGTTCGCAAAACCTGACCTTACTTTCAAATGCCAAGGCAGCACATGTCTCCTTTGCTGCAAGCATTACACGGAACTTTCAAGCAGTTTGTTGTAAGGAGTGCTGCTGGAATGACCAGGAGTGCTTTGCGCCAGACTTCTCTATAGTATTTACTGTGGTCGCGAAAATCTTCCACAGCTGGTAGACCTAGTCTACCCGAGTCGCCGAAAAAAAACCTCCGAAATCTCCCGGTTGCGTCCCAAAGGCATGCGATGCAAACAAAGACATGGAGTCTTTCTATGAAAGCAAGGCAGGCATTGTTACCACGTTTGGCTCTGGAGTTGTAGACTTCATGCGTGACTGGCTGGTGAGCTTGAACAACAGTTGGCTTATGACCGCCCTCCCAAAGCTCCCCAAGATATGGCAAGGATGACTTCCCTTGGACTCCAGAGTAGCCGCATGGAAACGAGGCGGAGGGTGGCAGAAAATAAACATGGCGACTGGCGATGAAGCCAGCACCAGCTCAAATAACGACCGTTTAGAAAATGATGCTGTTATTGGTTGTGATAAAAAATCAGCAGAAGTACATCGATAGGATAATCTCATGCGCTCGTTGGATTACCTGATTACATTAATACTCTTGATTACATCGGCGAGAACGGTTCCAAGAGCCAAGATTCTGCAGCTTCGCCAGAGAAATTGCAATGAAGCGAATCCCTGAAACGCTTCCCAGACTTACTATAAGAGAGATCGAAAAATATAGAAAACGCAGTAGCACGCAATAAAGATTGAATAAGTTCCATTGTCGTGTTGCTTTATGGTCTTTAGGAATCTGAAACTAGAATATTCTATATGTCTGTCTCTGTATAGTTACCGATGCACAGGCACGCAGCAGTGCTTTACTTTTCCGTAACCAGTGAACTCTTTTGGCTTTGATACAAAGGAAAAAAAGCTCCCAAATCTTCAGCCATGACTGTGCTATAACGAAGCATTATTTTAAATGTCTATCGCAAATGATATGATGAATATTTATTAACCAGGAGCCAACCAAAGCAGCTTTTGTGTTTCTTGCTTATCGCCATGCCACCTCCCGCCTCCTTTCCATGCAAAGAGTTTTCACGAAAACGAATCGAAAAAAGGTCTATTATAGAGAACTTCTATGCTAGATTTTCAAATCATTTTCTGGCTCAGACGTTTAACCGCGTCACAAACTGTTTATGATCAAAAATGATAGAAAAGCTCTGCATCATTGGAAATATTGAATTCCAGAAACATCGGCGCAATACGATCTTTAGATAGCAGTAATGGCAAGAAAAAAATTATTTTGAGATGTGAGTTGCTGCATGAGGTGGGAGCCACCCAGCATGAAGACGCGAAACAAACAGCAAGGAAACATGCCATACAAAAACCAGAATAGAAAGCGCATATAAATTTCAGACGACACCATCAATTTTGCAATGCAAACAACCGTGGCGAAACCAGCCAGTTGAAAACGGACCTCTAGCCGAGTTAAATAGGCCACATTACACGACCGAGAAACTTCAAATCAAGCACAAAATGGAGGCAGACTAATAGGTTTACGACAGCCCTCATCGCTGTGTCTCGTTCTCTCCTCTTTTCCTCGAGCGTGCAATAGCGCTTATAAAAACATGGACGTTCGTGAGTCAGATAATAGAGTCGGGACGTCGTGGAGGTCAGCAGTCTAAGAAATGCATGACGTCAGGCATATATTGGGAGAAGAAGATGGCCGGAACAAGAACCAGCCTACCCTAGTTCCTTGACCGATTGGAATAGCGATATTCGTCAGCCGAAGAGAATGCTAAACCTGGACAAGCACGAGAAGGAGGTCAAAATTAAAATCCCATTTAGATGAGTACTCGCTCTCGTTCACTCAGGGATGGTTGCAAAGGAAGCCGGAAGAAACATCGATGCGCTTGATGTTAATTGACACAGTGCATGGTGACTATCAAAAAAATGTTGAGAAATTCACCAGCTCCGCCACTTCCCTAACGCCAGCCGCGTTTCTTCATATGTGCAGCTCATCAATGTCGTGCATTGCAACCGAACCCTGGTCGCCGAAGTGGAAAGCTCTGGGGTGCTCTCGCTTACCACTAGACCACGCGAGCTTAGTGAACTGGCGAGAACTGTACGACATTATGACTTGCCAACTAATAAGTTCAGAAGCATATAACGAATACTGCACAGTGAGGCTCATATCACACGAGCTCATATTATTTTGAAAAATGTTTAAAATTTTACTATATCGCATGAGTATGTCGTTCTTGGTGGTGGTGGTGAAGGGCCAGGGGTATTCCCAAATGTCCAGTCCATCGATTACCAGCGACAGCAACTGAAGCGAGTCGGCGTATGGTGCTTGAGCCTCCCAAAGTGCTAAAGAGCTTTATGCGTGCCCACAAAAGAATGCTCGGACGACTGGCCGATGCTCCAACGGTCCTGAAACTGTTATCGCATCGTCCCCGGTCATCAGAGTCGCTCTTCGTGAAGACCTTCCCACCAGACGACGAATTCGAACAGTTGCTGGTTAGGTCTTCTTTGGAGATCGTGAAAAGTGTATCCTGGTAGCAGGGGGCAGTGCGATGACATTTTCACAATCGTTGGAGCATCGTCTCGCACGAGCATCTATATGTGAGCGCGTATCGAGGTCCTCCAGTTCCTTGCAAGGCTTTCTCAACAGCTGACTATGGCTTCATTTGCACTGGCGATCGATCTGGACTCCACATTCGGGAACATCTATGGCTTATCATAACCAACCAATCAACGAATCCAGGCTGGATCGATGCAGCTAAAGCGACACAGGATTTAGACCACCACAGACAAAAACCTTTGCACGGACTGGAAATACCGCTCGCCAAAGATTGGATGAGAAGAAACGAATAGTATCAATATATATACATCAACTCCAGTCCATACTTGGCGAGCAATTGTCAATTGCTCGATGCTATAATTGAGTATTATCAAAACAAGTATGTGTTACGATGTATACAATATGGCTAATCTTAGTAAATACTTTCAAAGACCAAATACGTGCAGTGACCACTGGTGCTACGACTTCGAAATCGTCTAAGGAAAGCTGGTAAAAAGATTCGCTACTCGCCAATTCTTCTGTATTTGTGTTTGCGAATCACTCAACTTAATAGGCGAGATAAGAGGAGCTTTTGAGAGGAGCTTGAAAACAATACAGAAGTAATTTTGCAAACACGTTTTGCTTACCTTACTGTCACGAGCTACTTCGCTCGCAACATCCGACGTCCACCCGCAGCATAGCAAGCTGGCAACAAGAATTGTGCGCGGGAAATCATACATTCTAGTTCTAGAATGATGCCAAACAGTCAGAGATGCAGATGCAATCCCAAGGTTGACGGCAGAAGCTTCCGGTACCTTCTCTTCGTGTAGATTCGAAGTTCCAGCAAGATTAATAAAAATCGCACTTGAGTAAAATCTTCGCAGCCGTGACAATGAGTGCAAGCACAGGATGGAGTCTTCAAATAAAAGACAAAGCATAATATTCTGCTGCCCTTTAGTGAGTGCTAATGTTTTTATTTCATACAAGAGCGCAATCGCTACCGTCTTTCTAAAGTTATTTTGATCAGCTGCAAGTTGGCAATACATCAATGACAACAGTTTTCCTCACCTGAGCAAAGTTAGTATTAGATAGTGAATGTGTGCGAAGCTCTGTACACTGATGAAGTATTTTGGGAAACATGGCTGATGCTAAAGAGACTTTTAGCCGACCTACTAGGACAGCATCCTTGGTGGGCTAGGCAGGGGTCTCAAAACTTTTCAGCCCGAGGGTCACATTAACGAATGTACAGCAGGGTGGGGGCAGGATGCAGAGTTAAGGTCCGCTAAAGTATAATCAAAGGAGATGTTTTTCTTTTAGCTGCTTTTTTTTAAAACTCGAACCACCCGCATGTGATGTAGGTTTTAGAGTTTTTTCGTACTTTTTATTGTGTTGATTACGATATCGACGGGCAGAAATGAGAGGCCTCGCTGGCCGTAGTTTGGAGACCTCTGGGCTAGAGTTTGACAACAAGCTGCTTCGTTGCGGCTGCCCTGTTAGGCGAATTGCCAGACGTACAGTTGCGCGACTTTTTCTCCTGGTAACAGCGTACACTGCCATGATATTTTCGCGATGGATGGAGTACTTAACGGTCCAAGCCTCCCTGTGTGGGCACGTGTCGAGCTCTTTAGCTCCATGAGAGGCTCAAGTAGCATCCGACGACCGGCTGCATCTGATGTAACTGGCGTCGATGGACTGCGCATCCGGGGATACTCTTTAGCTTGACCAACCTAATTAAAGATAACACGTGCTTAACAAATAGGTCTATGTCTTCGATTGACGTAATCCTAACAAATCGACCAAGAACCTTTCAAAAATCCTCTGCCTTGTCGATAGGTTTAAGCGATTATCATAAGCTCATGGTGACTAGCCTGAGGTCGCACTTACCACGGCAAAGTTCAAAACAAATTCAGTACCGCAGTTTCAGAAAATTCGACGCAGATACATACGTTTCCGATATATTTAGAATTAATTTTAATAGAGCTTACTCAAATGCTGATGAGCAGAATGACTATATAATAGATGAAGTTGCAGTAGTTTCTAATAAGCATGCGCCTTTTAAGACGAAGACAGTTCGAGGATACCACGCCCCCTTTATGGGAAAAGAACTAAGAAAGTCAATCATGGATAGATCCAGATTGGAGAAGCTTAAAAACGCCAATCCAAGAACGCTGAATAAGCGTACAAGAAGATGAGAAACAATTGTGTGGCATTGAAAAGAAAAGCAATTAAGAAAACCTTTCAGAAAGCAACAGAAAAAGGTTTGATAACGAATAAAAAGTTCTGGACCTTGATTAAACCGTGTGTTAGCGACAAATGCAGCAACATCAACGACGAGATTATGCTCGTTTACCATGAAAAGCTAATCACTAACGCTAAGGAAATCACAGAGGTCTTTAATGGTTACTACATAAATATAGTAGAGAAGAGCTGCGGCTGCAAATCCTCTGACTGTTCCGTAGAGTTCCCACTGAATGATCCTTACGAGCTCATAAAACATATTCTTCACCTCTACAGAGATCACCCGAGCATAATCGCAATAAAAAATGAAGCGAGTTCCGGGGAAATTCAAAGTTTCAAATTTCAAGAAGTTTCAGTGGAGGAGATAAACAAGCTACTTCAGACTTTAGACGTAAGTAAGTGAACAGGAGAAAATTCAAGCACTATTTCTCACGAAAACAAAGTCGACACAGCCGGAAAAATCTTGCGCATAAGCAACAAAATGGTTTATTCAGAAAACTGGATTATTCTTCTTGGGATAAAAATAGATAGCAGTTTGTCTTTTGATTTGCACATAAGTGACATTTGCCAGAAAGCTGCTGCTCAACTAAACGCACTTATTAGGCTTAAGTACAACTTAACACACCAACCAACCAACCAACCTACCAGACTTTGGTCAGAACCTAGGTATCTGTATACTTATCCGTTGTATTGCTAGCATTTAGTATCCAACGTAAAATTAGTTCTACCGTCATTTCTACGTCGATTTCGTTCTAAATACGCGGAGACGAATTTCTTTTGGTCCCTGTTGATGATTACATAGTGACTCTGTCAGCGGCTCTTACTAAACTCAAAGCAATCTTTCTTTTAACATGGTTGCATTGATTTCGCATGGGTCAAGATGGCTTTTGCGTGCATGACCACCCACAAACCTTCTGTTTACTGCAGGAGAGTCCACGCTTCCCTCAATAGTAGTAGATTACTAATGCACGCAACAATTGAAATCGGAATCTGTTAATTCTGCGCGTAAGTCAGCAAGCAGATACCCCTAGCTTAAACCTTGCTCCCTGATGTAGCTTGAGATGCCAGCACCACCGTGAGCGCATCACCAAGTTCAAAAACAAAATAAAATGATAGACGCACTCTTTTTTGCGTGTCACAGTGTCACTTAAATCGCAATCTCGTGCCATTACAGGGTTTTGCATCGATGCAGGCCAGAGCAAAGCTCAATATTTTTTTTAAAAAGTGCATAGCATAGCATTTAAGTCCATGGCAGCTATGCTTTCGATAGATGCTGTCAATTAGCAAACGACCAAACTGTCAAGCACGGTTTGGTATTACTTTATCGGAAGTCAGTGCCCGTTTAGCGCAAGAGTAACGCACGTACTTCAAAACCATGTTGACAAATCCTTATGACGGGGTTGGATTAGCATAGCCTCCAAAAGACAGATCGTAATTTCTGGCTGAATCTATTCCACCACGCAGCTGATCTTTAGGATTCGACCCAAAATTTTTGTACGACGGCTAATGCCGGTTTCAAATGGAGCATGTATTCATCGCATATACTACTGCGATAGTTTCAGTGGAAAGCTATAGAAGTTGCCGAGAACGTTGGTTAGAACCCATGGGTAGGGTGCATCCTAGCATATGAAATGTGAGGAAGTCCGTTAAGTAACTCAGTTGGCAATGCTTTGTACGCAGCGATCGCAGCGAGACTGAGCAAGAGTTCTTTTATATATATGTCTCCTGGACCCACTTCAAACCACTTAAATTGCGTTGAAGTTAAAGAGTAGTTCTGCCGCACATACACACATTCTAGATTATATATATATATATATATACTAGACTAGTTATCTTGTTTTTTAAGAAGCCTTTTTGGTCAATATCTCTATCATAATTAAGACAGAATCACTTCACATAGAAGCTGTGTGTCTGTGTGTGTGTGTGTGTGTATGTGTGTGTGTGTGTGTGTGTGTGTGTGTGTGTGTGTGTGTGTGTGTGTGTGTGTGTGTGTGTGTGTGTGTGTGTGTGAAGTTTTACGGCAACGCCTCCTAATTAGAATCGGTCACCTTCTACGGGAACTTTAGGAGCATGCCGACACGTCTCACTTCCTTATGCACTCCGACTTTTGCTTTGGCAGTCTCCCCCATTTCCAGAGAGTGACATTAACAATGCAACCAAGGTAACCACTCAATAGGTCTGCCAGCATAAACGAGCTGCAGAGAACTAGCAGGCTGTTGAGTGATTCGAGCACTCAAAGGAACGTTGAAGGTATCCCCGTCCGTCTCTCAATCCATATCTAACGCACAGGGGAAAAAGATATTCGGATATTCGAGGATCAACCTGAGCTGGTACAGACAACACACCACAACAACTTAACCGTGAGCGTAGGATTCAGGAGTAGCGGGTCGTGACGGGTGTCGGACTGAACATACACGCTTAGAACCACATGTCTTGCGTTTCAGATGAAAAAATTTCAGTAGCGATGGGGTTAAACTACTATGCGCTTCTCGCACAAAACTGATCTTTAAGACTCGGCACACTCTGACGGACGGGGCCAACGAAATCGGCTCATTTCTAGGAATCTCCCACTTGAAAGGAGGCTAAACTCAGGGAATCTCCAATCTCCCATGACGTTTCCGTCCAGGTAAAATTATCAAAGGCGCAACGCAAGACACACCGAACGTAAGATTAACGTACGTAGTCAAGGTAGGCTGAGGCACGTCGAAGCAAGCGTATTGCACGGGCTCATAAAGCAAAGCAGCCGTATGCTGACCCTATCCCGTAGTCCTCGGTCCACGTAATAAAATAAATACGCATAGCGTTTGATATTCGCTCTTTCAAACGTGGTTGTAAGTGCGATCAGAAATGGCGCGTCCTCTTAGATATGCGAGATGTAATTGAGATGTAACTTCAATTTGAGGTCAAAAAAAAATAAAGAAAAAAAGAAAAACAGCAACAACATAAGAAATGTTACGGGGAAGGGAACCAAAACCTCACAAGACAATAGTACTCAATGCTCTTTGAAACTTCCAACAAATCGACTACACAGAAAACCGTACAATCAGTTAGCAATGAAAGGAAATCCACGGGCTACTCGAAATGCTGGCAGGCAGTGGTGAATCCTTGACCTTTGACGAATCGTAATGTTCGATTCGGATAAAGAAGTGTCCTCCACAGGTTTTACAAGTCCCCATCAGAATCGGAATCGTCTTCTAAAGATTTCTGAAACAAAAACAAAACGATAAGACACGAATTTCTTTCTTAGCATGCTAGATTAACCGACCTTATTAGAACAATCGACTGTTAATTGAACAGGCATTACCATACGCTCCAGTGTAAAGCAAGAAGTAGTTCCAGGCATACCTTGGCTTGCTCTTCGACGGACGCTGTCAAGTCTTTCGGTACCATTTGATGCAAGCAGTCAGTTCCTTAAAGTAACAGCGCGCCAAGTCGATAAAAAAAAAAAACTTTTCAAAAAGACCTATTACAATTCAATTCGCAAGTAACAGAAAACGTCTGCGTTTGACAAGTACATAAATTACTTTAGAAATTCAAAAGCAAGTGCTGAAAACAAGCTGGCTTTCTTTAAAAAAAAATTTATTTTCTTCCGCAGAGAGTTTGCATAGACTCATTAGCCAAACTTGAAAATAAAAGCTTGTGCAAACATCAGCACAGCATAGATAGATCTGGATTGAATATTGCTCGCGTCTGGCACAGTCTATGCACTCATCATCGCCAATGTCAATGGCGAAGAAACAAAACAACAGCAGATATGGAGCCCACACAACATCGTAGCATTGAAGACTAGTTGCAGGTTAACCAGATTCATGGCCCGTGGTCCTAGCTAGCCTCAGTTTTCACTTAAAGCAATGGCAAGGAATACCTAAAGCGCATGGTCGATAGGAGAAGACAGAACATTCTCATACCTTCTCCTACCCAGCTAAGTTCTAATTCAAATCGCTTGTCTTTGACTTCATCGTGAACCATGTATATGCTACAGTAAACAAAATGGAAAACATGAACACTAGAGCGAAAAGAAACCAGGTGAAGCAGTTCGACTTGCTGGAAAACGGATTGAACAAGACTAGGACGCATAGACTGGACAATTACACGCCGTTTGACGTGAGGGTTTGCTCGATTAGCGACACAGCTACGACATGCCAGGCGCACAACACAAGCAAAACACCATCGGGCACTATTACATTCTTGCAGCTTCCTTTACGGCTTCTCGGCAAGTCATGTCTTGCAACTAGAAGAAAATCATAGTCATTGCTTCTACTACATCGTTTAGAAAGCGCCAGGACGTGCAAAAATGATTTCCAAAGGAACGAAAAGCTAAGCAATTTCGGTTCCATAAAAGCTGCTTTGATACAACAAACACCTCAAACGCTTATAGATACATTAAGCATAAGGAATACGTTAAACTTGCACATCAAGCTTCAACCAAAACAACGGATTAGTAAGTAGAAAGGAGGAAACTCACATAACAAAAATCACACTTAGGAGATCAGTCAGCACTCTGGTTTCTATATCCGAAACGAAGAAAACTTACATTCAATTTCTCTATTTCCGTTTTTGCATTCTGCTTCGCTTTGCCAATCGCACAGCCAAGGTATCCCTACAATGACATTCACACAGAAATACGTACATTCAAGTCAACGCACACACCCAGGTTAAATGCACAATACCTAAACAGTAGACCTCTTGAAAGATCTACCCATCAAAGCACCAAAGAAACTTCATTCAGAAATCTCTACACCAGTTAACGCACAATACCGAAACAGAGGAGCTCTTGAACTATCTACTCAACAAAGTATCAAAGCTTTATTCAGAAATCTCTTGGGAGTCAGTGAGGAGCTCGAGATTTAGCTATCAATAGGCCATAAATAACGAATTATCTAACCGAAAATTCAGCAAATAAGTTTTCAAGTATTCGAATGCACGAACTAATGATGATACAACAATACTTACCAACGTTAACTTTTAACTACTTTGCAATGTATTGTCTTCGTACGCATAACAATAGCATATCCCACTCCAAAAGCGAAGAGCAAATAACCAACTGTTGCTTGAGAACTTTTGTAATACATCAACATACGACTCAAAAAACAAAAATTATATGGGTTACCAGGCACAAAAGGGAAAGTACTAGGTAAATAAAAAGACCACAAAATGACTTCTTACATAAAAAACCCCAGATGGTTCGATCAGGTATAAGCCAGCTCCCTCTGTTTTGGTGTAACTACTTAGGAACACGCTAAAAAGAAGATAATACGTCCGTTCCATAACAAGTCACCTACACTTGTACAGAGTCAAAGAACAACATCCACAAGTCTGACAGAACCATACCAGCATAATAGCTTTAAAGATTAACTTAAGAGATCTCTAGCACCAAAAATGAATTGTAACACCGTCATTTAGCCCTAGCTGAAAAACTAAGACCAGGTAACAGTCAAGCCACTAAGCTAAAACGAATTAGTACACTTCTGTCTCTGTTAAGCCTGACACACCTGCATCCAAACGGTCGGTAGCTACTGTGGCATGTAAAAATATGTACGTAGCCTGCAATCCTTTGCGCCAGATACTAAGAGTCAAACAAATGCAATATCACAAGCCAAAACTTATGAACAAACCATCACTAAAACAAATTATTTAAATGATTCAAACAGCAGCAGCTCCAAAAGAATTAACTAGTCAATAAAATCATATAAGAAAGAACAGCTTCATAACATAAATTTTATACTAGGAAATACCCATGATAATGACTTAAATTTTAAAAACACAGCAGAATATAAACAGTCTTCAAAATCACAAACTCATCATGTATGTATGTATGTATGTATGTATGTATGTATGTATGTATGTATGTATGTATGTATGTATGTATGTATGT
>QQSS02218059.1:0-22863 GCA_003687565.2 Craspedacusta sowerbii
TTATTATTATTATTATTATTATTATTATTATTATTATTATTATTATTATTATTATTATTATTATTATTATCATCGTCATTATTATTTTTTATTTGTTTTTTAAGATGCGTGGAGGACGACACATTCACTATTTCTGAGACTTCGTCAGGTCACAGGATGAGCTTCGAGGCGTTCGCGTTCACTTCTGACTCCGGTACTTCCCTGTATCTTCACTGCAACCTGGTAGCCTGCCTACCGGACGCTGCTTGCGGAATCTGCAACGCTCGCAAGCGGCGATCACCTCACTCCGGAAAGACTGTTGTGAAAAAGCGAAGCTTTTTACGGTTTGTCATATATTAAGCACTTCGTGACACGGGAGTCCCACGCACAATGGCTGCAAACGTGAAGTTCTTGTTAATGACAAATTCCTTAAATTGTTTATTCCGCGAACTTTGTTTTATTTACTCAAGGACATGTAACTTCTGGCTGTTGTGCGGTTATACTGGCTGCGTATGTAACCTGTTAAGAAAACCTGCTAGCAATGCAATAGCAGACGAATCTAATAGGAAGAAAATCTTTATTTCGACAGCATTTCCATTTGCTGACATGCTTCTGATGATAGTTGATGAGGTGGTAGTGTAGATAATAGTAAGTCGAAAATTCATGATAGCAAAACGGAAATCGCCTCCTTCTTATTTTGAATGCGAGTCATTTTTAATACAAATTCATTTGAAGGCATTGCCAAATTATGCTCTCGGAGTCTACACAATCATGCACAACTAGCGAAAAAAGCGTACGAGGAAGGAAATTTGAGGCATTCTCGGAAAAGACCCGAAGGGAAGAGTGACGCTTTCTTTCAAGGTTTTTGCCAAGTCCAACTAGCGTAGCGTACGAGGAGATTCTTGCTGAAACCATAGCTACTGAGGAGAGAGACCCTTGGCACATGCGACAACCAAACTAGTGAAGACGAATTGCGGCGACGATTTCCTGTGACGACCAACAAACGTGTCAAATAATGGTGATGGAAGCAAATACAATGGCTTGCATTTGGATTAATAAAGTCGCGGGGACAATCGTGCAGGCTTCTTGTATTTGTCATGATTGTATGATGCGCTAGGGCAATCTTGAAGGAAGAGTTCGGCAGCTTGCAGTCGAAGCATACTCTTTGGTCTGGTTTGGCACAGCCACATTCATTCAATCCACGAAGAGGTCGTGCCTAGCGCTGTAGTGCTTTCTTTGGGCGGAGCCATAGCAACTGAAGAAAACAAAGATTGACGGCAAGAAGAAAATAATGTCTGCCAGTTAATCTCTGAGCAATACGCCAAGCAGGAGAGCACAGTCGGCAGAGAGAAGGGTCTTAGCTGGATGGGGTCGGAATTTTGGAGAACAAGGAGTGTAGATTAATCGACATTTTGAGACCCTGCAGTCACCTACTAATCGTAAGTAATAAATTAACGGAACAAACGTACATGGCTCTTAATATGACTTGATGTTAAAACGAAAAGATGATGGTACTCTCATCTTACGCTGCCAGCAGGGTACCTCATATCGCATTTAATACAATAACGAATTCTTGTTTTCGTGTTGTGACTTAAAGCAAAATGGCGAATGCTCGCAGCGTTCTGATAGGAGGAAATGGACACGGCACTTTCTGGGAGTCAAAAAGCGTCATCAAGGCCTTATTGCATGTGAAGTCAACTCTGCAACTGACGTTGCACTCAACATGAAATATGAGGTCAGGCGTAGGATAGGACATCACGTACAAACCGGCATTCCTGATAAATTAATTTTCCAAGACAATACCCAAAAGAAATTAAGCCTGAAAATAAACGAAGTCTTTCAATCCACTAAGAAAGGGGTCTCTAAACTACGGCCCTGATCCGGCCCACGAGGCCTTTATACCGGACCGCGGATGCATTTTATCAACGACGAGAAACACAAGAATTCAGTATTTGTTTAAAGTCGCGCTTCTCATTTGCGAATTAAATAAATTAAAAATGCTTTGTCAGCTAAATCGGCCAGTTTTTCGCCTCGCCCCTGCACCAAGAGGAAGGCACAGACGGACGCAACTGCAGACAGACTAGCTAAACTGTCTCACTCTGAAATGGTACTTTACGGTCCTTAAGATATGGCCAGTCAAAGGCACTGGGCAATGAATATGACTAGCTTTAGAACAGATCAACATTTATAGTATGTGCATTTGTTGTGGTAAATTAAGACATTTTATGTCTTGGAATGCATGAGTCAATATCTACGATCAACCACACTTACAATCAAAAGATTTTACCACGGAGTGACACAGCCGTTGTTATTTTCTTGGCACATCGAGTGAACGTTTTCCCTTCATATAAATATTTTGTAAATCTATGCACGGAATTAAGGTCCAGAAAGGAGGGGAATAAGGGCGGATTTTCATATCCAGAAAATGTTCCGCGGACAGAACGGAACAGAGTGTTTCAGTGTTTGATTGCTAACGTTCCGCAATGTCATTGCAGAAGTTAAAAAAAATCCAACGTTGACTACGTCCTTTTTTATTGTTGATAGTTGCTAGCAGATGTTGATTGATAGTTTATTTTGTGCCATCCCTTTTGGAATTTGCCATCGGTTGCGGAGTGAGCATTTGGAACGTCAATTATTGACTGATTGGTGTATTCGCGGCCTCTTATTTAAACGCTTTTGATGTAATTTTTTGTGTTAGTTGAAAATTATCAAAGCTGATCGAAACATATCTGGCGGCAAATTCGAAAACGAGCCGAATCGGCGTTTCGGATCGAGCAGATATTTGGCGGGTTTTGCTGTACGGTGATTAAAGCCAGCGAGCAAGCATTGACACCACGCGCAGACCTAACTGTTATAGGGTGCGTGATAGGGAATTATCAATTGCCATTATTACGCACTAGAGGACCAACTATGCGTCTCTATTGGTCTTTTCTGCCCGCGGAAAAATTTCGGGATATAGAAATCCGCGAAATAAGTTTGGCTTTAATAGGGTTCAAGACCAGAACTGCTCCCTTACCTTGCATCGATCCTTTACAAAATTGCAAGCGTTCATTTAGTTAACACAAGACAGCAGTTTGCTTGACTATAAAGTTTAGCAAGGTGCCTCATTCGCATTGGCGACCTGCTTGCGAACTCCCTACATTTCCATTGACTTGCTTTCGTCATCTGAATCCAAGATGGACGTCTATTAGCCTCCATCAAGTCGCAACGCTACAGGCTGCCGAAGGCGCTCAAACAGACGTGCTTTGTACCAGCCTGTGACGGTAGTTCATTCTCTACTCTGCCACAGCGACCTGGGTTAAACACAGCACTGTTGAAACACGCTTGCCGCGAGTGATAAGAACATAATGCAACCCTATAGATTGTGACTGACGCGATATGAACGTAAATCCTTTACTTAGGCCACAAGTTAACTTATAACATTTTTAAAAAAAGCGCTCAAGCAGCGTTGCCACTTCCGAAAAGCTGCATGTGGTTGCAATGCCCGGACATTCGCTCATGAGACAGTTTCAAGCTCCACTGATATCATTCACTCGACTTCTAATGAAAAGTGGTTCAAAATTAGAGAAAAACTTCCCCATTCGATAATTCTGTACAGTCATCGTTGTCGAAGCTGACCACTGACCTTCGTTTTATCTTCGTCACACAAACAACACCTAGATCTGCTTCTCTATATCCCCAGTCATTCATCCACGAAGACTAGATGCATCCTTACACCCAGGAGGACCATCGTTATTAAAGTGATCTCTTAAGTTTGTTTTAGAAATATCAGTAAAGGAGGGACGGACACAGTAGCCGAGACAGCACTGCATACAGTCACTAGCTGACATCCCTCCCCTGATAAAATAATAACCTTCTGCTTTGTTCCTTTATCTGCAACAATCCGATAGGCTAGTTCATTGACCTAGTTCCGTTTTTGTTCTTTAGCTGCAATAATCCTGTCTGGAACTGTAAGCGCGTTAACACCCCAAGAAGATTGTTAAAGTAGCTCCAACCGAAATACAATAGATCGATGTAGCTCTAGCAAGACTAGTAGCTCCAGGTGCGCAAATCAAAAGCTAACCAGAAAACCTGTCTGGAATTGCAATTTATTTTGCCTGCCAATTTGAAGGCAATGTCATCGTATTTTCTTTTGCACAGCCATAAGCAATATCCCGGACGTTTTTAGGAGTTCGTCCAAATAAAATTTCCAACAGCAATACAGCAACATTTATTTCTCTCCAGAAAAGAACATTACAGGACAAACCTCCGGCGTGCTTAAGTCTAAATAGCATAATTGAGCTGGTTACCAAGAGTCTCAAAATGAAAAGCCATGCTTTCCAAAAGTAACGTTTCTTGCAGAAGGATACATTCCGCATAGCCTTAGCTAATCGGATCGAAGATGTCACCTTGGTATAAGCGCCAACGTTTCAGTATAAATTGAGCCAATCACTGTAAGCGCTTAAATACTGATAGAAAAGGAATGAAAAATTGAAAGACAAATATTAAATATAAGCTGTTTTCCGCAGCAGCTATATCATAATTTCAAAATTCCTCCTCTAGCTCATCAGTAAATATCTGCCTGGGGTTTCTATGACAGAAATGAAAGTTCGTCTCCGTAGAAGCATTGGCAAGGAGCTTCTTCTTGTTGACACATGGAGACAAGGTCACATGACTAACATCATACTATTGTGCAACGGGCCAAATACTGGCACCTTGCTCGATCAGTTACACGTGAAGTGGGTTAATTCGGAACTATGCAGTTTCACGAATAGTAGTAAGGCATAACAGAAAAAAAAAAAAAACATTAATCATTATCCTTGTTTTACAGCATCATCTCAAACCCACTATGCTTACATACAGGAGGCAAAACACTCCGAAATAAACTGAAAAACGCATCTTACTTGCAACAGATTTCCCCTTCAGACGCCGATTGACAAGGAAAACATTATTTGCAAAAGCTAAGAGGAAGGACTCCTTTCGCAGTAACAGAAACAACTAACTACGCTTGTCACTTTCAATCAGGCTCTCGCTTTGCACCAGCTTTGACATCTTGTAAGGCATTTACTTGAAATGCAGACACTAGCACCCTGGCATGGAAAATAAAAAAAAGACTTTCTATGATTCCATCTTTCCATGACCTATGTCTGCTCATGAACAGGCAGTGATCGCAACCGCTAACGTGGCTACACTAAATTTTGACTCGATTATTCGGAGAATGCAGCAACCTGTGACCATGAGCAGACTGGCTAATCAAGACAAAGGCACCAACACCCACACCCACATCATCATCGTTATGTATAAACTCGGTCACCCCGACCAACAGCTTTTCAACTCGCCCCAAACTGAAGACATGCAGAGATTCGCATTGTTGTGAGATTCACATTTTTAGCTGGATACGTACTCAAACAAGGTCGATTGCATTTGTCCAGGCTACAGGCACAGTGAAAAAAAAGCACTTTTTTCTGCATTAAAATCTCATACCCAATGAGCACCTCTTCAAAGCCATAGCACGTTGGTCATTCTATTTGGCACCAAATATTAAGAATTAGCACACTTTTGATCTTGAAAATATCTCGAGCGTTTCAACTCGCCCCAGTCTCCCCTAGGAAATTCCTGCGGAAGTAGAGATACTGGCAAAGCAACAAACACGATAAACGCGCTGTGAGGTTTGCAGCGCAAGACAGGCCAACACCGCAAGGGTGCGCACTCGCCACTCATAACAAAAGAAAAGAAGACCAATTCTTTGAATAAAGCGCCTAGCCTGCACATGCATTCGTGAAAGCACACAAAGCGCACAAACAAGTACTGTATATTAAAACAAACTAGCATTCCTTAAAGAGCAGCCCACGTCACAATGCCAGCTAGTTAAAGAATCCACGAGTCCCAGCGCATCGAATGGCAAACTGGCACGCACAAGGGCATGAAGAAAGACGCGTTCGGGATCAAACAGCTATAAAAGCAGCAAACCAAGGCAGCTGTTCAGGTAATCACGAGCCAGCGTTAGTCTACTATTAGCACCAAATCCCGTAAACAAAAAAGATATGACCAGCGCAGAAAAGCGTACCAATATGAACATATGAACATCGCCATTACATATATATATATATATATATATATATATATAGCATCTTTTAAAAAGCCAACATGTTATCAGCTATCATTATTACTGTCACTTTGGCCAAACATTTGAATTTCGGCAAAATCGTGCTTCGAAGCTGTCTTTCACGGTAACCCTCTGCATGATCACCATGCTCTTCATCGATAGGGTGTTATATGCTTTATTTTCAGCTACATTGGGCAGTTTCTAAGCAATCAAGAATGATCGATTAAAGTTCGTTTAAAAGACATCTAATTCCCCATGTGTGATGGTGATTCAGTAATTCAATTATCACCATAACCATCCTCAACATTATGAACGTCATCCTTTCCGGCGTTAACATCACTATACAATCAACAGTCTGCTTGTAATCTCCATGCTCATGTTCTGACACTCGCGCTTGATCCAGTCTGAACTTCTTAGTATCAAACAAATGCACGGATGCAAGCATTCTAAGCAAGGTTAGCGCTTTGCTCGTGACCTGTCCAAGTTGGCAAATCAAGCACTGGCAACCAGAATGGCGATGAACTATGGCATGCGATTTTTCTTCCACTCTTCATTTTTGCAATGACAATAGATTCGAGTTGATATTATTTACTTACTGCAATGCTTAGAGCATTCTTCAGCCGAGCGTGAAGTGTTGCTCGAGTTGCATCTGTTGAGTAGATCCTCAAGATACTTTTTGCACGTCGAGGTCTTGCCTTCTGCCGCTTCCAGTTGGCTTTCATACAGCAGCGCACTGTAGCACGGCCCATGATCGACCGATTGCGAGCAAGGGGAACCTACAATTATGAGAAGATGACATATAGTCGCCGTAAAGAAGGTTTACTTAATCGCTGCACTTGGATGGATCTCTTTTGGATGGATCTCAATATGGATCTCTTCGCATGGCGTGGTCCAGCATTAGATGTTTATCCTTCCGTTTAAGGTTGAATACGGCTGAAACGGCGTGTTGCTATTAATGCGATCAATGCGAATCAGTTTGTTATTCCCTTACAACAACAACAACAGCAGCAACAACAACAACATCAAGAAAAAGAACAAGAACAACAAGAACAACAACAACATCCTTGCCTGGCTTGAACAATTATAGTCAGCATCAAAGAAAAGGAAGCTGTGGAGAAAAATGGTGCAAGCCTTTGTAAAGAATTAAAACCTGTTTTAAATAAATAAGAAAATAAATGTGTACATAAATAACTAAACAACTAAAATAACTACATAAAAACTATAAGGATGCTCATCGAAAGGTAATTGTGGAGGATACTGACATGTGATAAGAATTTCTGCGGGCTCTTACTTGCATTTGAAGGAGCTCGTCTTGCGGTCGACTCAGTCTGCGATATTATTACATCAGTTTCTGTTTTGGGGTCTTCTTTCAGTGCCATCTCAAAGCTTCTCTGCCCATTCAATAAAAACTCGCTTTTCGTGTTTGGATCAAAAGCCATAAACGTCGCGCTCGTTTTCGGAGACTTCACGAAAAACGTGCTGACGTATTTCGGCGGCAAGAAAATCGGTTCCCCTATGCCAGTCACTTCGTAAATCTTCACTTCTTTGTCGGCCATGTTCCTGAAGTTCACTTTTCCGAAGCGTGTTTCTGAACGAACACCGGATCCTATAACGAATCGAGCAGTAGGATGCAATTTGAAAGACTCGAGGTTGGTTGCGAGTCTTTGCTTCCAGTCTTTCATTGCACGCGCAATGCGAAGTTCTATCTAATGAAGGCTGCCATTTTCTTTTTGCATAAGCTACGGGATTCAGAGATTGAAGTATACTTAAGGTTTTAGAAATATTCTAAGAAGAGAAACATGTCATAAGAAGTCGGTAATTGCAAGTCTATAACGCAAACAGATCAGATGTGAGGACGAATGGAGGCTATGAGTTGAAGAAGCTAAGCGAGTGGTAAACGGACTCACCCTTGCTCTCTTCCACTTTCGCCGGCCGACCCTGATCGAGTGCAGTCGGAGACTTGCTGACATCACTCACACTGGCGGTCGCAGATGACAGGTGCTGTGCATGGACATGTCCGAACGCAGCTCGAGCTGCCACCCAGTCCTGACCTAAGGATGAAACACATTCATTGGATGTCAGTCCGCTGTTCTCGAATACGTTTTGTTAGTCGCTTCGAAGTGCAGGGCTTCTCTTAATTAAACCATGCCCATTTTACTGCCTTAATAAGAGAGAGAGAGCGAGAGAGAGAGAGAGAGAGAGGGGGGGGTAAATATCTTAAACTCATTGGCTCGAGATGCTAGAGACGACTCTGAGGCGTTCCCATTGCTTACCTGTGCTGTGGACAACCATTATTACAGGTCCATGACTGGCCTCGAACTCGGTGACAAGAAATCTTGACTTGCCATTGATGGAAAGCGCTTTCTCTGAATTTTCAATCTCAGCCTTAAATGTGAGTGCCTTGCCTTGCTTGGGCAGCTGAAAACCAGCCGTAGAGTTAGCATCAACTGCAAACTCCTTCCCACTCGAATCCTCGATTACTTTAATACGACGTCCAACTATATTGCTTATACCATAGTTACTCTGATCCAAGTGTTTATTTTCTGAGGTGGCATCCATTAGCGTGATGTCTGTGTTGCCGTTACCAAGGGTTAGGTTCTGACTTGCTGCATCGACTAAACCAGTGATGTGAGATGGTGCTGGAGGTTCTAAACTTGGAGAGCCTTGTGGAATGACCGATCCAGCCCCAAACGGGCCAAGAGCTCCCATCGGGCTATAACCAAATGGAGTGTTGGTAGGATCATACTTGCCGGATGGAGTCTGGCTGCTTGTTCCGTTCATGATGCTTCCGATGGTGCTGAGCCAAGCAGGCACAGGGCGTCCAGTCTTTGACACGTTTCCGGAATGGCCACCCATAACTTTCGACAAGGACGTTTTGGCCGCTTCCCAACGTTGACCTAAAAATTCCAAGAAAGCCAAGCACGTAGACGTGTTATCGATCAAGCAATTTGAATGCAACGGATTAAAGCAACTCTTGAAAACGCTTACCGAAATCCACGCTTACCTTTATCGTGAATGATAATCCGATTAGTGGGATCAAGGTTAGAAATCTGCAGAGCATTTTCGCCATTTATCATCAGATCGCTATTTGAATCTGATTCCGATGCAGTAAGACCATACGAAGTCTGCCCTTCCAGAAAGATCACACTGAAACCGTTGCTTTCGATGGAGAACACCTGGTCCTTGCCTTGGATATGTAGTTTTGCTTCTCGACCGGCGATATTGTAGGCTGCAAGCGCTAGTTTGCCCTTCGCGGCTGCATCAGCCCGCAGCTTCTCCCAGTCTTGGTCTAAAAGGAAAAACACATGATGGCAGTCATGAAGAACGAATAAAACGGAAAAAATGTAAGTAAACAAACCTTGCTGAGCTGAGCAATCAACATTGAATTATGAGTCTAACTGGTTTATGCTCCCATTATCTTCATAAAAAATTTCCTCAAACCAAGCAAATGATGGCGACTTAACAACATATGCAAGCGATGTCTGCGTTGCCTTAAGATAGCTATTCTCTGACATTGCTTGCTTCCGGTAATGGAGAGGTCGGTTGCATATGACACTAAGCGTGTGTTGGTACTCGGACACTCTGGCGTGTTGTATCTTTTTTTAGCAGTAGTGGAGACATTGCTTGCATATGGTCTAAGGACGCCCTAGACCTTGCTTGGTTTTTAAGAATAGAGAAAATCTTGGATGTTAGGTCAAATCAAAAAATATAACTGAAAAAAACAACAACATGGAAAATACGAAAAATATAACTGGAATGCGCTAGATTGTGGTGTTACCTATATAGTATTGTTATAGCGCAGTGAGTAAAGATCATATTAGCGAGAAGGTTCCAACTGTGGATCAGCCTAGCTGTTTTTGAAATGTTTTTGTGTTGTTTCTTGCAGAGCATTCACAATCCGACCTGCCTGATTCTTAATGAAGAAAACAAGTATTCGGAAGATGAAACCTCCAATCTACCTTTGCTGTGAACGGTTATGCTCCTGGTCGGTGCGTCATAGGGTAGCACGAATGAGTCGTTCCCGTTGATCTGCACGTGTCCTCCTGACGTCTTTTCAGCCTGAAGCTGATAAGACGTCTTGCCTGTCTGCAGAGGGATCGACTTGGAGTAGCCAGCAGGAATTTCCAGCTGAAGTCCACTGTTGCCGTCCGTGATTTTGATGTCCTCGCCGACGATGTTGTTGACAATGATGACGTATGGGACTTGAGCTTCCGTTAATGAGGACGACCGATCATTTATGTTGCTGACTGATTCTTGGCTTGCAATGTGGATCCTTTCACCAAACATTGTGCCTATGTTTTGCATGGCAAATCTCTCAGCCTGCCAATCCTCTCCTATTGAAGAAAACATGCCGTTTTAGAAGCTGGGAACATCGCGAACGAGCCATTATATATCAGATTGTTTTTGTAATCCGAAGTCATGTAGTTTGAGGTGAAACGAATAGTTCAAATCACAAAGTCGTCAAGCAGCAAGTCATTCTAATAAAAAAAAAACAAGGAGCAACTTTTTGCCATGCGTCCTAGTATGAAAATCTGGTCTATTTGTCTAACGCTCACCTTGCTCATGAACAACTAATGCTGCTGGCATCTCAGCTTCGTTAACTGTATACCATTCTTTCTCGCCGTTGATGGATAGGGGCAGCCCAGAATCTTGCGACTTTGCTCTAAACCTGTACTTGTACCTGCCGCCTTCGATCTCAATCGAAGCTGTTGTTGCCATTGGTAGCATAAAAACCTTGGAAGTATCCTCCACAGTGATCTCCGCGTCGCTCTTGGCTATATTACTGACAGTCAGTACTGCTGCATCCCCGGCAGGTACAACAGAACTTCCGTCTGCGCGGAGATGTTGCGAGTTATTCATGTCTTCGCTAGCCCTTGCTTCAGCCATCGCGTCGCGCTCAGCTTGCCAATGCTGACCTGAAAATCCAT
Source organism: Craspedacusta sowerbii (assembly GCA_003687565.2). Classification (NCBI taxonomy): domain Eukaryota; kingdom Metazoa; phylum Cnidaria; class Hydrozoa; order Limnomedusae; family Olindiidae; genus Craspedacusta; species Craspedacusta sowerbii. Next base: position 10,993 of record QQSS02218059.1, read on the forward strand.
GGTCAGAGAAAGTGAAATAATGACATGAAAAGGTAGCTCGACATGCTTACCAGCTCGTCATATCGTTTAGAAATATTGAAAATATTCATCAGGAAATTCTCCGCTTGCCAGCGAGAGCATGGTTATCTTGCTTTCCTTGCTCTTTGTCAATCTTAAAAGCAAACCTTCGTAGACTCCTAATTTGACTTAAAGTAAAGCAGATTGACCATCATTTTTTTCGTCCTAGGCAATCCAGCTAGGCAACCCAACTGCAGTTCCTAACTGATGCTATGACAGTTCGTGAAGTTGGAAAAGGTTATTAGCGACCCGGCTTTAGAAAGTGCCCCTATTACATCACTGATTGATGCAGTGCCTACCTGCAGGTCTGCCGAGAAGGTCTGCTGTTTTTTCCATCGATGTTTTGTTGCTAGTTGCTTCCGTCCATGCACGAGTGTCACCTAAGCGTTCCTCACCGACCAAAAAGGAGACTCCACCCTCCGCAGATAAGGAGGATACTTGCGATTGTTTGCTGGTCTTGTTGGAATGATCCATCTCAACTTTGTCTGCTAAAAACAAACAAACGATAAAACAACTTGCAAGGGGAAAATCGTGTGAATAAGTCACGAGTCAAATTACTTTACTACATTGGAAACTCTATTTTGATCCTGCCTATGGAGCCATGCGGATGCAACTTGGATCGCTTACATAAATAAGGGACTCGCATTAAACGAATCCTTCGTCAGTCACTGCTTCATGACAGAGGGACTTACTTTTAAGCTTTTGCGTGTACACAACGTGCATATCATTCCTGCCCTTCGAGTTGGATACTAACACAGTTGTTAATGGAAGGGATTTTTCTCCAACTTCGACAAGTAAACTAAATTTGCCGTTTAATAAGTATCGTATCTTTCCAGTTGCATCGCTAGCCTGGAGCGAAATGGGTCTTCTATCGACTACGGACAGCCCAATTTTACTATGAGAGTGAGGTGGGACAACAAAGGACTGATGAATTCCCGTCAGATCAGTAAATTTCACTGACGCTTCCATTGGATTCACGATGTATAGGAGCGCGAATTTTTCGGGATCAGAAAATATGTTGGATGCATCACTTGCTGAGTCCGTTTGCAAGACCACTTCGGATCCCCCATTCAATATGTTCGAGAAATTCAAGTTTGATGATTCATCAAACCCCTGCGTTCCTTCACTTGTCAGGGTAAGCTCTTCGAAGTAGTCCGGATTGCCGTCCAGCGTGATCGCAATGTTATCGTTTCCGTTTACTAGGATCTTTCTTGTGTCATCTTTGACAGGAAGTCCAGTCAGCAAAAGATACTTCGTACCCTTCACAACGAAACCTACGGTGGTTGTCGAATTTGCGGGCACAATAATCGGGGGCAAGCTTCCATTTTCATCAACTACAATCACTGGCTGACCAATTTTATTCTGCACTTTCAACATGAACCCACCATCGACGTCTTCGGAACCCGAATCTACTGTCACAACTGCGACCTGTCGCTCTGAAGGTTTTTTCAGCGTTGGTTTTGCCGTCGGTTTTGAGAACGGCACTACGCTTGGATACTGCAGGCTTGAAGACGTTACCTTCCCACTAGCAATTATCTTCTTCGGTCTGTTCATAATGTTATTCAAGTATATAGTAACTTTAGTCTGTTTGTTTAGTAGGACTGGCGCCTTATCTCTCTCCGTAAAAGCTTTGAAAACAAGAGGCCAGCCTGCTTGCGCCACGAAAAGTTTTTCGCTTCTTGATCCTGGCAGCAAAACAACAGGAGCCATTGCTCCTGTTATATCTGTAACTTTAACGTTCTCGTTCAAATCGTTAACAAAAATCAATTGATGAGAATATCCAGAAACGTTTGCCACGACTTTTATCTTCTGCAGGTTTTCTTGTATGTTCTTTGACATGCTCAATGGTGAAGAACTCCCATTTAACCCTGTTCCTTTAAAGTTCGATGTTCTTGTATTGTCCTCCTGTCCGGCCGAAATTATCAAATGAACTACCTGATTCATATTGTTCTGAGCTTCGAATTCTAAGGTTTTGTTTCGGTTCAGGTATACCCTGTCTGGCGTTCCAAATATGTAGCCCTCCATGCGTAACTTCTTTTGAGTACTCAATGCCATCCCGAAGGTGACAACTTCTAGAGGCTGCACCACGATCGGATTCAGTTCCCCCGATTTTTCGACTAGCTCAACTCTACGATTGATTTTGTTGTCAATGAAAAAAATCACGAAGGATGAATAGTTTCGGTAACCTGACTTTCCATAGTCTGATTTTAGCATTTTCTTTGCAAAGAAATTTGAAGATAATTTATTTTGGAGCTGAAATTCTCTATCCAGTTTCCACGGACTTGGTTTTTCTAGAATGGAAAACAATCATAAGAACTTGAGCTTCACGTCTATGGAAAAAAATGCCAACGTCAGCAGCATGGTCCTTCCATTAGGAAGAATAGGTAGGCGGCAATTGGAAGAATAGGTTCCCGACCAGGGAACAAATATGCTCCTGAAATTTGGAAGAACAGGGTCCGGACACTTGGAACAGGAGTCGATGCAAATGGAAATCGTCTTGCAACGATAAAGGATCTGACGGGAATTTGCGAAAGACAAGCAAGAGTTCGTGTAAGTGTAAAATGTGTAAGTCTCATACGATGTATATGCATGCTACTGACCCTAGCATTTTCATATTCCGAAGATTACTCAGCCGGCAGGATAATCTCCATAAACATCATCTAATTGTACTTTAGCATCACCAAAACAAGTAAATGCAGCATAGCTACAATATAAATCATATAACATTCACAGTGTAACTAGCGTCGATTTAAAATCGCTTAATTTCACGACTTTAAGTAGCTCAGGGGAAAACAGACTAACTGCAGAAAGGATTCGAATGGCAAAATAATGAAATGCAATTAGTCAGATGAAAAGCAGAGTTATAGAAGCTTTTACGTACTATCGCCTATGTACACCTTGACATGATTTCCCACTGACTTCAAGGCAACTTGGAGCACTCGTTCTTGGTTGACGAAGTAAGGATCTCCATTTTGAGCATCTATTGCACTCAGAAAGGCCGGTTTGCTCGAAACAGACGTGATGGTCAGTCGGCCCGTGTATGCTGGTGAGACGGTAAACTCCTTGCCTGATGTCGACTCAATCAAGGTGACGGTCCTGTTTAATGAGTTGATGATGTCCATGTCGACTGTCTTGTGAGTCTGGGCACCTATGGAGGCACCTACCGTGTCCACAGCTCCAATATCTACATTGAAGCAGATTGAGTAGAAATTAAAGCTAACATGAAAATTGAAGTGCACTTATGTTCTTCTTACGCGTGAGTTATTTAGAGGGTTGAAAACGATATTTCTTGGAGTGGGACAAGTTTAAAATGAGTGTCAATATCAATAAGGGTATTAAAGTATTCTTCATCGAGCAAAATAAAGCTTATTGAGCCTTCTTAGATTACCTTTGATCAGAGTCGCTTCAAGGGCTTTTCCAGGTTCATTGGACAGCCATATATTGGCGGGAAAGTTGTAGGTGTTCCCTCGTGTATCGTTCACCACCACCTTGTCAAGATGCCAGTCCGGACTTGTTCCTGTGTCGTCAGACCGCATGGTGATCTTCTGGAGCTCTCCGAGGTCGCCCGAAATCACCTTGAAAGTATCCATTCTAAACAAGAAGAGAACGGCTTTCGGTTCTGGCGTGCTTAGGCAATACCTTCTTTGACTGTAAGGGTTCCAATTTAAATAGATCTCACAGTGCCAATGCATCTCCAAGGGGGTAGTGATTCTTAAGACAGACTTTTCGTGAAAACTGCTGAGCCTAATATTCCTCCTTCTCGCTTCGAAGTCGTAAGAACTTTGTATCTAAGTAGCAAAACTCAACTAGCATTCAAGTTGAATTCCTTCTACACCCCTCTCCAATTGGTATCATGACTTACTCTCCGGGTGCGAAGACACTCTCGTCTCCTCCTTCAAGCTGAATCTCATCCGTCTGACCATGCACTCCGATGAATCTGATGTATATCTTCGCAGCTGTGCCTGCATCCGTACCGGTTGCCGTGTAAGTCGTGGCAATGTAGTAGAAATCTGCAAGACGACAAGGAAAGTATTTTTGCGCGAAACGCTTATCGAGCAAAGCATGTCACTGTCCCCCCAAAAAAAACAAGTTGTTGCCTTACAGTTCGTGAAGTTGTAGCACGAGCTTTGCAAGTAATGCCAGCTTTCCTCCCGCAACTTTTCAACAGGAGTCAACAAAGACATGTTGTGAAGGGACTCCTTTAAATAGTCTTTCGAGCGCTGCATGGAAATACCCACTAAGACTTCAAATGCAAACGAAACCATTGTTCATACAAAATTGAACAAAACCACACAAATATGAACGAAAGCAGCGCTCTTACGAATTTGAACGAAACCAGGGCGCGAAGAAATTTGAACGAAACCAGGCTCGTACCTGGATTTGTAATGGTGAGAATGACGCTATAGTTTGAAGATGGTCTAGGGTCAATGCGCACCGATGCATTGCCTTCCAACTGCAAATCATGTCCATCCTTGTTCCTTGCCGTAAACGTGACAGGCTCGTTGACAGATGACTGTACAGTCAAAGTAGCTTGCGAGCCGGCATACAACTCCACTTCCTTGGTTGTCATGGCAATCCGAGTCTCCGCAAAAACCATAGCTGTAGTCCCAGCCAAGTTTTTGAAGGTCACTTTTGCATATCGAATGGCGCTTTTATCTGGTAAATAATCGACAATAAATGATCAGGTCTTTCTTCTTCTATAAGTAAATCAGCTTCTACACGTGTAAACCCAACAATTTCCGTGCTTCGGATTGATAAAGGATTTTTGTGGTTTATTGGACAGACAATTGAGCGAAAATTTGATAGTGAATTCTATCAAGGAAGCAGATACAAAAAATATATATTAGTCCTAACACAAATTTGATGCAGCAATTACTAAGGATATTCAAATATTAAAGTTACAAGGAGTTCAGCTGCTAAAGCTAATTTGACAGGCTTCAGATACCGTCTATATCCACGAGGCATTTCTTCTTTTCGGTGTCGAAGATCATACTGTTCTCGCATCTCTTCTTCTGAGCGACTCCATCTCGACAAAGAATGAAACCGTTCCTATCTGCAGGATCGACAAAGACTCCGTCACCACCCACGCACGAAACTGAAATAACAGAAGCAAGCAGTAAGAGAACATTTCCTCTGATCGCAAAGCTCTTCATCTAATGTTCATAGCAGAATGTTTATATCGCGAGACTCAGGCTCTCATACAACATACGTTTTCGGAAATATGGTCAATAGAATATCTGAAGTTGATCTTTCGTTATTGCTATAGACAACTGAAAGACAGAATAGATATTAGCAAAGCAAATAAATCATGGCCAATTCGATAAATGTTATCAATGAATAAATTTTTCTGCCGAATATTCGGCACCGATTGCATTCAGTATTAAATCAGAGTTAATTTGAATAAAGCTTTCTGTGGACGGCTTGACGAAGATTTTTCTAATCCTTCAACAGAATACAGAAACACTCGCTCTCACGTTTTGCGGTAATGGTTGCTTCAAGAACCATTGTTGGGTCTTCCGTTGGCGTGGCAACATAGGTTGTTTCCTTGTCAATCCACAGGGTTACGCCGTTGGCGCCATCTTTCGCTCTGAATGTCACTGGGAAGTTAGTCTGGGCGCCCTGTTCCACTAATCGGAGTTCCAAAGTCATGGCCGGTTGGATTGGATAGCCGGTCTCTCTGTGCGCACCTTTATCAGGGTAAAGTGTAACAAGGACTCCAGCTTTGTTTTCAAAGTTTACGTTTACGTATCGGTCGGTTGAAATTGTTGTTCCTGAAATGAAAATCACTCGATATGGGAGTCAGGAAGAAATTAGCTTGGGTTCGGTGTTCCAGGCAAAACATGTCCGTCACTTCATAACACCGTTGTGGCCAGGTGGGCGCCGATATCCTTTTACGGCTCATATTTAATTTTTTTGTCGTGTATTTTTAATCGCTATCCTTCCGAATAATTTAAAGGACTATCCCACAGCTTCATTTATCGTGGAGGCAGGCAAGGAAACTAAGACTGGATTATTACATGTCCCCGGAAATCACCCGGTTTTGATCAAGGCACTTCTAAAACAAGCATTAAGAACTGCTTAATGAAAACTGAAATAAATAGAGGAATTGAGTGTGTTTAGACATTGTGTCACTCTAAAACGTGGTGCTTACCATGACCCGAATAATAAGCGGTAATTTTTGTTGCCTCTGTTTTCTGTACATATTGGTCAAACAGAATGACTTGATTTATTATCATCTTTGTATGACTGCTAGTAGGCTTTGATGGCTTGTCTAGCACTGGAGTTCTCAATGTCTCCACGGTCATCGGATTTAGATTGTTGTCCCTGCCGATGACGATATTACTGCTTCTGTCGTCATGAGCTTGGACTTCGATGGTATCAGCTGCACTGGCCACTAGCTTGCCATTTACGTAGAGAAACAATCCCTTGCCTTGCTTCCATGTTGCCACCACGAAGGTCCACTCGTTCAAAACGGCGTCAGATTTGACCTACGATCGGTAGAAGGCATGCGCCGTAACACTGACTGCAAGCCTGGTAACAAAAAACTGCTTTGCAACAATACCTGCTGCCAGACCGATAGTTTTTCATAAAATTTGACAGATTACGATGATTCTTAAACGATGCGAATGGTTTCTCTTTCTACTATAACTTTCTAGATAACTCTTTCATGACTCATTGTTTAGAACAAATGCAAAGATGGATGAACTTACCCTCCACATTTTGTTGTTGAAAGCGAGGACGACGAATATTTTCTCGTCCTGTGTGTACATGGAGAATCCCTGGCCTTTCGTTCCTCCAGAGTCGATGATGAAATGAGGTGTCGTGTACGACTTGACGCTGTCATCCAACTTCAATCGCAGTGAGTACGTCAAGCCTTTCTCACAAAGCACCGGATTGGCGAAGCACTGACCTGCAGTGGAGAGCAAACTAACACTTGAACACTCACAGTTGCAACCAGTTCATGAGCCTCAAAGCTCTTTGAAGTCACCTGGCAGAATATCGGGCCATGTCAAAACCTTTTTCGATCACAGCACAGAAAAGATTCTTAAAAGATATGATAATTGAAGGTTTATTCCAATTAATCGCAGAAAGAAAAGATGGAAGTTGATTGTTTACTTCATTTAAAGAAAGCCTCACCAGCATAGTCTCCTGCGTCAATGAAGCCACTCTTCCCATCAAGCAGCAAACCATCCTTGGTTACTTCAACCGTGCCGTTCACTATGAGTGGAGGATTAGCAGCTACCTGGCCATTCTTTATCTTGGCCAATGGCCACAAGTACGTTGGATTCGCCCCTGGTGCTGAAAGAGGGATTAGGATGTCAGAAATCTTCTAATGACCGAAGCATTCGACAAAAATTTTGAAAGAACTTCGAAGGCTTCTTTGTACTTCACTGTCGCAAGTAAATAAACCCAAGTTTATTCTACTTTAAAATAGTTTTAAATTAAGTAATCAGGTATATGATGCCACGGGATGATTGCAATTGTGTTTAAAATCCGTTGACTTATGTTCTGCAAATGAACCAGAGAGTCACAGCCTTCGGATTCGAATGAATACTTAGCGTATAGCTCTCAATTTCTTCTAATGAACAAGACGCAACTAACCTGGAACGGTGATAATCATATCGAGATAGTCTGAGGGGGACTCCACCGGGGTGATAGCATGGGGCTTCCCGTTGTTATTTATCAAAAGAGGGAATCCTATTTCGACATCAGATGAATTAAAGTAGACAGGCGCAACAGACTTCCCGTCAGTTGAAAGATCGATCAGAGTTATTTCCATTGGCCGGTCTGGCTGGATGAGAAAGCCGTCCGGTTTACCTTTGTCCGGAAGAAGGCGGACAGGTCGTCCGGCGTCATTGCTCACCCGAAGAATGGCGTAGAACGCTTTCGCCATGTCTAATTAGAAAAATTATCTGTGTGAGACAGCGCTTGCTTCAGGAGATAACTTAGCGCGAAAGACATCTGGAAAATTGACTTCTCAAAATTCGAAAACTCAGACGCGATACAAGCAAATGTGCAGCCTTGATACATAACAGTCAGCTCGTACCCTTTCTTACTCGCAAATCGCAAGTCGTCCTTCCGTAAATTGTCTAATCTCGTCGATTTATGCCAATAAATCACCATATTTATTGTTAGTTGGAGTGTTCACGCCTCCCATGTATTTATACCGGTCTCTTGCAAAGTTAACTTAGTTGAGTATGACAATAGATTTTGCCGAAACATGTCCTGAAAACTGAGAAGCGTATTCTTTCTGTTGAAAGTTAAAACAGTAATTATTCCGCATAACGTCAGTTAATGAAATCCTTTCATATACTCACATGAACTCCAGAAGAAGATGTATGTATTCAAGATGTCGGTCTCAGAGCTAATGAATGAGTTGCATGACGTAAACGAGCTGATCTGGAACTGAGCGTAGGAGAAAGTTGGACCGTGCAAATTTCTTCCAATGGAGAAATTGGGATTTGCTTCCGTCTTTTCCCTCTCCTTTATCGTCGTACCCGATGCATCACCTGCCTTCAGGAGCGCGTTGTAATATAAAAACAATCCGTTGGAAGGACCCCACGTGGCGATAATATAAACCCAGTCAGTTGGTGGAATCTGACTCTCAACCTGAATACAATTATATACATTATATACATTTACATTTATATACATATACATGTATATAATGCGATACATTTATATTTATTTACATAAACTTAAAGTTTGGTGTGGCTTAGAGCACCGAATACCTTACAGAGAGGCTCACATCACACGACCACACATACTTTGAAATTGGCCAAGTTAGCAAATTCACAGGTTCTACCATTCCCCCAACGTCAGACACATTTCGCCCTATGTGGGGCTTATCAGTAACGTGCATGGGAACCGAACCCTGGTGAATGTAATGATTTATGTACATATATATAATGTATTTATATTGCCTGCGTTGCAATGGTATCCTATCGCTGGCTATAAAAAGGATATATATATATATATATATATATATATATATATATATATATATATAACGCATTCAATGGCCAGACGCACCACTTAGCTTCCAATACATGTCGAATATGGTAACTCTAAGAAAACTTCACTTACGGCCCAAGTTTTTGCTCTTGTTGTCAATCGATAATGAAGCTTCCCACTTTTCAGATACATGGATATGCCAGGTGAGGAACCAGTGTGAGCACCGCTGTCTAGAATATACTTTGCTTCCGTGATATTCTTCACATTCGGTTCCACCTTGATCTTCAGAGAGATAGAAAATCCATTAGGGCAGAGGCTTGGGTCGAGTATGCAGTCGCCATCTTTGAAGTAACCATCCAACCACGTCGTGGAGCCGTCCATGACCAGGCCAGCGGAGTCTGCCGCTGACAAGATGTCACCGTGGGCCTTGAGCGTTGGGTAACCGATAATTTCATCGTCTTTGACAGCTAGCAGTGCGTATGAGTGACTTGGGATAACCCGCAAACCTGAAAAAACCAAACATAAAATTTTACGTTCTGATTGCAAAAGGAAAAAACAGCATAACAAGTATGAATTTAAAATAAATTTTGTACCATGTTTTGCATTAATTGGAGAATTGGGGAGGATATTGAGGTTACAAAGGCTGGTTAGATAGAACGAGCAAGCAAGCTCCAGTAAAATACTCCGCACTCACCTTGTGGACTTATTGTTAGGTTATTTATTGCATTTCTACTCGTGGATGGACGAAGTGACTGGACTTGAGAATTATTTAACAGCACTTGAGTCTGGGTGAGTTGGTCCACTGCTCTGAAATCGATCGGATCGAAAGGATTGTGACTGTCGATTGTGATGTTAACCTGTAGGTAGCCTCGGGCTTCCACGAAGTAGGAGCCTCGGCTGCTTCTGCTTGGGATGATCTTCACGACTCGATCGATCTGGTTGTCGAAAAGAATGACCAGGTGCGTTTCGGTGATGATACTCGCCACAGCCGGTGCTGGTCGACCCGTCGCATTCTCACTCGTTTCTGATTCTAAACCAAAGGAAATTAAATTTCTCCCGTTCGTGTTTATAAAACCATGCTACCAAACCTCGAGCCTTACTGATCGTCCATGGACATTCCGTGGTTGATCAGATCTGCGGCTACTAACACGTAAGCAGTTTCCTGGAAATCCCAAGCTAGTTCTTCGACCATAGAGAATGTTGATGGAAGTTATTCTATGGTTATGATAAGAAGCATTGTAACGATTGAGCACACTCCCTGAAGCATCTCTATGTTGGAAGTCTACCAGATTGCTGTTCAAGACGCATTACTTACACTTCTATGATTGGAGAAAGTAAGAAACTTGACCCCAGACCACTGCATTATCATTCTGCATCTAAGATAAGTATTGTTTCTTTTTTCGTCTTCTGTCTATCTCTTGGTATGGATTTGCATGTTTGCATGCATGTCAGTTTGTCCGTCTGTCCGTCTGCCTAGCTTTCTTTATGTCTATTCAATCGGAATATTCTTTATGCGTGTACGTCCAAAGCAAGTTTGTCAACAAAATTTTTTCTCAACTGGATTTACTGCTAGTGTGCTATTTCGTGCTCAACGGTCAGTGACATGTTTGTGCCCGTTTTCCTATCGCTCATTCCTGTTCGAATGCATACCTGCCTTGTGCTGCGTTTTTTTTTTGTCCAAAAAATCCCATTAGCATTCCCCATGTGCACTTACTTGCCACACTGATTGCTATATGCGTGACAGCGTCAGGATCGTTTGACGGCTTTATAGTGTACGTCTTTTGTCCATTAATCATCAAGTTGGCGTTTGTACCGAACTCTTTTACCTCGAAATCGTAGGACGGACATTCAGTTTCGCGCGCAACAACAACTTGGCTCATATTGGCGATGGCTCCGTTCTCGATATCCTGCGACTGCAGAGCACCTCCATCACTCCACACAAGAGTCACCTTCTTTCCAGCCTCGTTCAGAACATTCAAATTAACAAAGTATGTGTTGCCCTGCTGGAGCGAGGATCGCAGTACAACGAGGACCTGCTTCTGATCTGTCGAAAATTTAACTGTTTCCTTCTCCTTGTTATTGACGTAGACGATCTTGAAGTCGGCTGTCTCTGCAGATATTTGCCGGCTTTCTGGAGGAACAGAGGATGTTTGTGTAATAGATACGGACTGGACGGACAAACCTGGGATTTCCCGACGCGTGCCATCAGACAAAGACATGAAGACTGTCTCGTTCATTTTGTTTTCGACTCGCATGTTAAGAAAGTAGGTTTTCTGTTCACCCACAGTCAAGAATGGCGTTCGCTGCTGCGCTGCAATTGGAAAACAGAACAAATAATAGTTGTATTAAGAAACTGTGGTGTAAATAAAGTCACTTGAACAAGCAAACACTTTGATTCCACTTGCAAAAAAAAAAAAAAAAAAAAAAAAAAATCGTACACAGTGCTTAAAAGATACAGCCAAGATGGGCAATAAAATCGAGCTAACACGCTCATCATAACCAAATTCATATCATAATACCCTGAGTTTATCACTCATCCACTAAATTAATAGAGCATGCTCGTAGGAAGCAAGGTAATGCTGATAAGAAGCCGAGCCCACAAAATGCTATTGTAGCTGAAGCACAAACTTTTTTTTTATTACAGCCTTTTTTGTCACAGTTTAAGTTTGCTAACCTGAACGTCCAGACTTACATTATTATTAAACTAGCTATCCGAAGCTTTTCCTTTATTATTTACTTCATTACATATTATTAGATGTACCTGATTGCTCATGGCTGATGAGCATGTATGTATGTATGTATGTATGTATGTATGTATGTATGTATGTATGTATGTATGTATGTATGTATGTATGTATG
>QQSS02218060.1:0-10950 GCA_003687565.2 Craspedacusta sowerbii
TGAATTAATTTATTACTGGATGGGCTTATATTTGTTGTTCTTGTATTATTATAATTGGCGAATACATCTCGGAAAAAGAAAGGAGTATTTTATATGGGAGTAAACTTTACAAGACGTACGCAGGGTGCTTTGCTGGTGGAATGGAATGTACTTTTTGCTCTTTCCACAATTATCGTTGGATGATATTTTCATTATGCGATGCGGAGTAGCGCGATGATCAAGCTCTCAATTAGCAGACACTCCCATTTGGAGCGACACCTGCGCAGAGTCGTGAAGCAGGCGTGGAGATCGAAATCGCCAGCAGGTGTCAGTCCAAATGGGAGTGTCTGCTAATTAAGAGCTTGATCATCGAGCACCATAAATTCGCCAACTCACTGAACGTCCAGTCAGATGCGGAGGAGAGAAGATAAAAGGAGTTGAGGGCTTGGGTTAAAAAAAAAAGCAACCTTAGCTAGTTAGCTAGTTAGCTTATCAGATGCGAGAGGTACTTGGAGCTTAGAGTCCGGCTTAAGACAGAGTTAAATCAGTACATCTGCAATAGCTAAAATTGACCAGCAATGAATGCGATAGAAAAGTAGCAATTAATCACCACAGAAAAACAGCAATTAAATGCCCTGAAAAAAAAGAGCAATTAAATACCATAGAAAAACTGTAACTACATACCCTAGGAAAACAGGATTACAGGCTCGCGCGATTGTCCATTTCCAGCGGATCGAAATGTTTTAACGGGTGAAGTTATTAATCAGTTGCATGAAGCCGTCTTGCGTTGCGAAGTAACTAAACGACTGACCGTGCTTCAAGCATAGTCGGCAGTTAAGATCTGCAAACGCGAAGCATTCTTTTAAATTCCGTGTCAAAATAATTATGTTCGCTTCCTCCAGCAGGTCTTTACGTTATTTTGGCAAGGTCTAGATAAATTCGGCACCTGGGATTTTTTTTTGGGAGACTTGTAGAGAATGGAACGGTAGCGAAACGAAATAAGTCGCACAATCACTTGTTTGCACCGCTTGCAAGCCAATACGTTTTCATTTCCTATCCTATGGGCTCGATCAATAGAGTCCTCAGGATTAGAAACTCCACACTCAGATATAACCTATCTAACAGCTTGCAGCAAGTCTTCAGCAGTTTCGGCTCCGTCATTCTGTGGGTTGCTGATTCCCTCAATTCTAAGGGTTTCAATTCCATTGTTGACACTCAAGCGTTCTTACCTTTATGGTTCAGTGTATGCATTCGAGTTATCCACGTATCTTCACTGAATGGGATGCGTTGCTCTGAGCCTCTGACACCATGGTGATGGCGAGTCGGTGATGAACTTGTAATCTATGCTGTTAGCGACATGTTTGCAAGTGTCGCTTGGCTTGGATGGCGGTAAATAATCAAAGTGATTGTTCAGTTGATTGCTTGTGTAACCAACACATAAAAGTTCGTTCTAACAGCATTCAGCAGCATAAATAACGCCTCGTTCTCCACGTCTGCCGCCAGTTGTGTAGACCTTAAGACATTTTCTATTTTTGGTCCGAATGGAGAAATCATTGCCTCACCATCCACTTGATCGTATATGCTACCATTAAATGAAGAACAGGTCACCTCATTTTTGCGCGCTAGATAGCGAATGAGATGCTCATAAAATTGTCCAACTTTCTTAACAAAGCGCACCCTAACATTTGATTCACATAAGAACGCGAAACAAATGGCCATTTTTCGACACTGCAGATTCAAGCATACAATCAGTCACCATTTACTAGCTTGTATACGAACTTTCTAAGCTTAATTTAATTCTCTTACAAAGTTGGGATATATCGATGACTATTGTACACAGCATTTCGCATAAACAACTCATGGCTCGGTTTCAATCAAGATGTACACACAAATCACGAGTTCCTACAGAACTATTGCTGCCCAAAACGTCTCCTAGAGAAGATAACCCGTCCCTATATTAACCGAAACTATTTAACTAGCAATGGGAATGAAGAGTTGCCTAAGAGTACTGACAAACAAAAAAATGTACATTACTATAAATTACCATATACCGGTAAAGTTTCGCACCTCAAGCAAAAAGATTGCAGGAGGTAATCCCGAAATTTGAAACGATATTAATACTAGGTTTGTTTTCATCACATTCAGGATTAGTTCTTATTTTTTATTTTCAAAGCTGCTTTTAGTCCAGAGCATACTTAAGATGGCATGGTTCTTCGAGAAAGCAATCGGCGTTTTAATGGCGCACCTTATGAGAGCCCATGTAGCGCTGAAACGGGTGCGCCTAATCTATAGCAAGAGGATGTGCAATCCAACTGCCCCAATGGCTTTAATTTTTGAGTGTCACAGAGTATGATTGTGGTGGCTTACATAAAAGAGAGGAGTGAATTTGTGAAGAGGCCAATAGCGAAAATTTTTCACGTATTATTCGCGAGTAAGAAAACGTGCTTATCCATTCCTCTATACTTTTCGAAATAAACTTCAGGACATAATTGAATTTGATTTTTTTCAAAATTGAAATTCTTTTTACCGATCCTTAAAGCTTCATCGAATCAAAATATTTAAACTTTGAATTTCATTTTAGATTTTATTGATGTATTGCGCTTTTACGGGAGCCTGGTGCCAATTTCCATTCGACGGTCGTCTTGTTCTTGATTTGCGATTTTACCGCAATTCCAAGGAGTAACATTTATTTTGCCATGTGTTTTATGTGCTAATACAAGTTCGCCGTACTTGCCCATTGATCGCCAAATTCTAGTTAATAAGGGACCTCATCTTGTCGGAAGAGCTGGATAAAAATGTTAATAACAGTTTCTTTTATTTTCTAAAAGATGAGTGTTACACAGAAGAAATAGAGAGTGAGAAAGAGACAGAGATGCAGAGAGAAAGAGAGAGAGAGAGAGAGAGAGAGAGAGAGAGAGAGGAAGAGAGAGAGAGAAATAAGAATAAGATAAGGACTGATGAATTTAGCTAGTAATCTGCAACTATGTGCTTATTGATGATTCACATGGTTTACCTATGAGATCGGCAGTTCACTTAAAGTTAAAGTATGTGAAAAAGTGATGCGTTGTATTCATTAGTAGACCTTTTCTTTATAGTGTTAAGACCAAAAGGCTTCTGTTGGATAATTTGATGTAAACTAGAGACAACTTTTCTTGATTTCACTTACCATTATTGTCTGCTGGATATTTGGTCACTATAATATTTGGTAGCTTCCCCATATTTGCAGATGCAGGTGGAATGAAGACTGTGACTCGCAGCTGTAAGCTTTGCTCAACCCTGTACCGGTATGTTGTAGCAATCGTATCAAAGTTAATGTGCTTTATTTCGAAAAGGAAGCTTTCCATTGGACATGAGCACAGGACAGCGTTGCCTTTCAGCAGTATACACATAGACAATGGACAGGTTTGTTATGGTTTTCGTTCGTTTGTTTTTGCCCCATCTATGGGCTGCCACAGCATAAGTATCACTCAGGGCTAAGATTAAGCTAGTTTCTAGCTTTATTCTTTACTTGCAACATGACATGTGGAATTATGAAGAAGCATTGTGGCACTTGTGAAACAATATGTGGATAAATGTCAAAGTTGTCAGTATTAGCCATCAAACTCATGCCAATAAATAATTTTACTGCTTAATTGACTGCGATCAGTGATCAAGTGACGTTATGCAGACGTATTTGAATAAATTTTTGCGTGATCATGTTACACTTACATATTTGAACATATGGCTTCGACAGCTCCATTGTTAGGAGGACCTTTTCTTGGTGAATAGGCTTATTCTGTATTCATAACCATCTTAACTTCCATGCTTAGAAAAATATGAGTGCTTTAGATGTATGGTGTATAAAAATTCATTTCTTTATGGCAGCATTCTAAGGAAATAAATGTCGTTGAGTGGAATACATGGGAAGATGAGAATAAAAAAGATTTGCAACCTGATGATATTCCTGCGGCTGATCTCTTCAAGGACATGGAACCAGTCATAGATAAAACAAAAGTTGTAAGTTCTGGTTATCTTGAAAACGCTTTTTTAGTAATTAAGCCTTGCATATTACCATTCCAACGATGCATCGAGCTACAGCTATTTAACATTAGCTCTAACGCTATCTTTTTTTCTCTAAATGCTTTTGTTTTATTGTTTACTTGGAAATACAATTCTATGTTGTATTGTGTGATCTTTACATTTTACCCTGTTTAACTCACAGGCAATATCTTCACACTTACATGTTGCTTCATTGTAAGCACTTTACTGTTGCTTCATTGTAAATTCTGACGTCGTGCTGGTATAGTGAAGCATAGATGAGATGGTTTCGATGGCTTTAAGCTTCCCAACTGCCTGCTCCCAACTGTGTCTACCCTGCTTGGAACTTAATCGACTCTGGTTCAACATTTTCCACCAGCGTGATTGCAAAATTTTAACCAGCATTGATTGTGCCCCGTTAAGTGGACTAATGTAACACCAGAGTTTTAAGGCTTGCCCTTTTTAGCATGCAGATCACCATTATTAAGTTGCTTCCTGGACATGCTAGCCACCACACACTATAGCCCTCTCTCATTTGCAGTCTGCCTTTGAACTGTCTTTGGCTAGGTTAGGCTTCTTAATTCATTTCTGATCTGTAGTTGATCCCCTTTTGATAGGTTAGCTCATGCTGATACATTAAGCTGGTCCTAGCATTGGTCTTGCCATTAGCATAAATGTAAAGGTTGTTAAGTAAGTTTCATTGTTGTAATTCCATTTTTATTCTGGGTGTAGGCTTGTTAGCAATATGATCTTTTTTGACTCCTGCTTTCATCTCATCTGCATCACTTCTGAGCAGCCTATTCCTAGTGTGTCATTCATGGTTGGGCTGATACATCATGTGTTTCAGTAGTGTATTATATAGTAGTGTATTATAGTAGCGTGGCTTCTATGCATAAAATGGCATGTGTAGTTAGGAATATCATTTCTCGTTTTATGCTTTAGGTGCAAGTAACCAGAAAAGTTAAAGCTCCTGTACAGTCTCCCACATCGCCTTTTTCATTTCAACACAAATCAGCCTTTCAGCCTGTTAAATATGAAATTCAGGTACTTGATTTAGATACTCATGTGTTTTAAGCATGAGCTTCAGAGTGGATTGTAGTTAGTGCTAAATCATCTTGCTGAAGCCCCTGCAAAGTTATCAATCTTATACAAAGTAGCACCTTTCATGATTTTCCCTAAGATTTTGTATTGAATCACAGTTATTCCAGAGTTATTATCATTAGGGCTGTAGCGGATTACAGCTCCGGCTCCGGCCGAAAGCCGGCCATTTTTCAAATCCAGTCAAAGCCTGACTCCAGCCAAATGTAGCGGGTTTTGGCCAGATTCCTGGCACTTCGATGCGTATCCTAACTGCAACAAAAATTGCTCTCCGAATCTGGCTAGCATTACTCTTGTGTACGTCTATTCACCACTAACTGGTAGTTTCCTAAAGTTTGTATAGTGTGGCCAGCAAAGTTATAAGTGATCATAGCAGTCTCCCAGACGATGCAGCCAAACTTATATTCTTTAAGTACAATAATTCGAAACTTATCTAAGACAATTGACTATTGCTATCTTGACCAAAATTGTGACCAGTATTTAATTTTATACAGTATTTATAGTATCAAAACTGTTCAAATGTATTGCCTTGATGAAATGATGTTGCCTATAATCAATAATTTTAAAGTAGGTTTGCATGTTGAAAGTACTTGCATACCGTTTCTTGTGTCATAACACTGTCATTGAACTTGTTCAGCACAATTAATTGTGATGTACCAGGAGCTTGTTGCAACATGTAATTTTGTGCTCATTTCTGTACAGTTTGCTGTCGTGTGCATTGTATGCAGACTATGCATATACTTAGTATGTTTTAATTTAAGCTGTTTTATGAAAAAAATATAAATCCGGCCCCGGCCGGATTACAAAAAATCAAATCCGGTTCAGCCTTAAGTATCATATCAGACTTATATCAGGGAGGTATCAGATCAGGGGATATTTGAGCTATTTCGCATGTTCTTTTTTTGGGAAAAAAAGCTTCGAAGAAAAAAAAGATTAGAACCTGCATATCATGGGCCATGTTTCATTGTAACCGAATCAGTTGATGTTTCCTAGGACACCCTTAATGGTAGTTCCTGACATGCCACTGGCGAAGCAATTTGCATTGTGTATAGTCCTCACTGCCTTACTGTGGTCTTTTGGAGTCTTTTCTAATGCACTAGCGATGCTTTTGTTTAGTTTATCTCGGCATGAGTTTGGTGGTTGCGTTAGGGTTTTGCATGCTATGCTTTGCTTTAAGTTCCATGGCTGCATTGGGATGACACTATTGAGCTTAGACTTTTTTGGGATTATTCTAGAATACCGGAGACTATTATGCCATGGCTGTGTTTCTTTCTGTTTTTTTGTTGTTTTTTTTTTTTTTTTGTCCTTCAGTCCATCACACCATTAAGTATCCACATGCTTTTAATATGTAAATTAAAGCCTCTTGATTCTCCCGTATTTTATTTTGCGTCATTTTCTTATATGTGTGACTGCAATGGGTGCAATGCTTTTTGGGGGTAACTAGAAGGGCATGTGCTTGGATGGGACTCAACCTCCACCGCATGCTCCGAGAAATCATTGTTATTCGCGAGTGATGTTGACCGTTGGACGACTCATGTTTTTATGTGTGTCTGTGTGTGTTTGTTTGTGTGTGTGTGTGAGAGAGAGAGTGTTTGTGTGTGTTTTGTTTCTTTGAGTATTCATGTGTTTGTGCGACGTGTTTTGTACGTGAAATGATGCAGCCTTATTCTCAGGCAATGTCCTGTTGTAAAGAAATATTTCTTCTTTTGTCCTTCCATTGTTGACGTGCCTTCCCACTTGTGCCTTGCCAATTGCTGTTTTTCAGACCGAGCTTGAAACATGGAGTGATGAACCTGCGGGTTGGGATGACGGGATCAACGAGAACGAGATAAGCGAGGTAACGAACACTATGCTGAAGGAAAACAAGCGAGTCGAGCGCGAGAAGAGGATGAGCGAGCAAAAGCAGAAGAGACTGGACCGTGAGCAGTCGAAAGGCCAGCGGCGACAGGAAAGTATTGCCATCAAGTTGAGCTGATAAACGTTGTGCCACGATTCTGGATGCCAAGTGCGTTTTTTTTTTAAGTGTACAGCTAGGCGAATTTTTTTGACTCCCAAACAGTGGTTGAGTCTTCAGTCTCCACCGCCATGTGAAAGCCAGGGGATGTGGTTTCTCTTCATGCATGTCTCATTCTGCAAGCGGAAACCCGTCAGGTTCGGTTTCTTAGCGAGTAGTTTCTCTAGCTGAGAAGTGCGTCCTACTCTGCAATCTCTCCGTCATCGCGCACCGAAACATTCGGGGCTTGGGAGCTGTTTGAATTTTCCGGGGGTGCCTACCGGTATTTATGTACGTTTAGGAGATTTGTCACGTGTTAGTTTGCCAAACAATGCAACGACTGGGTTTTGCAGGAAACCGATGCTTTTTGTTCGGCTAACTGTGTGCTTTGGGTTCTGTCGCGTCGCCAGACGTCTAATAGTGGGTTTCCCTTACTTGGAAGCCGTGCTGCACGATCACTGTCAATGGAGAGATTGGTTTCTCCACTCTCCTTGGGAGGGAGTCTAACATTTATTTCAAGGGCTAAATAGTTATAGGAAAAAGTGTGTTCGTTTTGATTGTTTCCTGTCGTCCTTTCTTGCTACTGTCTGGCCGTGGTGGCAACAAAGCTTTTCGTTTTGCTCTGCTCCAGTTGTTGCGCTTTCTAGTTTTCGCAGTTGCTGGCCAAAAAACAAGGTGCCTTCCTTGTTTCATGGAAGCCGTTTTGGTCACCTTGTGTTTTTAGTATTTTATAAGGTTGTGAATTTTTGCAAAGCTTACTCCAGACAAGTCATGTCGATGCCCCTCTGCGATTCTATGTTTGTCTTCTAAGACTATAACGACTGGATATGGAATCCCTTCATCAGTCCTGTGTTGGAGAGATACGTGTGCTGAGCTTCTAAGGGATTATACACGAAGGATCAGCTAAAGCTCACCCCCTATCACGCACTTACCGCTATGTCGCGCTTATACGTAGCATTCTACGGTGCCTGCAAGCTTCTAATGTACATGTTTGTAAGAAAAGTGCTCATCGCTCATGTCTTCAGATGCATTTTTCCTCTATATACTTTATGCTATCTTTTTTTTTTAATCATTCCATCGTCCATTCTACTACCTCTTATGTGATTTTGTAATTCTTGTGCAAGGTGTGGTCTGTGTGGGATATTTGCGTTGAGTAAGTAAACATATAAATGAATAAATGTGTTCACGCAGACACCCCCAAAATAGACATACACACGAACACACACAAGCATGCACACGCAGCACAAATACACACGCACATATATATATATATATATATATATATATATATATAGCAGTTTTGCTGGTAGGAAGCTGGCATGTGATCAGGTCTCGTTCACCACGGCAGCAGTTCCCATTCGACCACTCCGTTTCTTTTATCTCGTTTAATTCACAGTTTTTAAGAGTTTCTCTGAGGCCGCGATGTCTGGGGCGCCCATGCAAAGATTATCTAGTACTGCTATGCTTGCTGCGACTGCTGTTACAGGAAACCTCCATGATGTTTCTACGTTCCTATTTCATCCTCTGTGCATTTCGCATGTAGACCTGCTCCTGGAGTCCTTGGCCATGTCGTGGGGTGACTTTGATCGGGCTGGTCTGGCCTTAAACTGCTACGTGATATTACGGGTGGCTTTGTCATTTAGCGACCGGATTGTCTTAACGTCCCGTTGCACATTGCTTTCTTTCGCTGGGGACAGCTTGTTAGCAATAGGCGGACGTCCTGCCTTCACCGACTTGAGCAAGAACCATGCTGGCTTTTTTCTCCATCTTTTTCTACCGCTATCGCTGTAACAGTTTCTACTGTATAGCCTTCTTTTGCTTCCTTTTCGTGGTACTGAACGCGCAACTCGCCAATGGTTTGGCGCGCATGATCGTTACGATGCTCTGCACCTTTGGCCGTCTTATGGTCTCGTGGTGTAATTGCCAACCGTGCATGCACGCGTTGATGCATTATACATCTGACGTTTCCAAATGGGCCCAGCAGAGCAAAATGCGAAATGATTCTCAGAAGAAACAATAACTTTTTTATTTTTGGCATATTTCGACAATATCTTTAGTCAACAGTTACAATCAAAACATTCCAAAGTGCATTCTAAATGACGTTCTAATCTACATGTGAGAAAAAACTTGTTTGCCGTTAGTTTATGAGCGATTGGTGAAGTGTTTAATTTAAAAGTGGATCTTATCAGTTAGTGGAGTGATACACCTCGTGTTTATTTACGAATTGAAAGCTCGATTTTTTTTTAAATGGCAAAAGATATTGTCGAAACATGTCAAAACTAAAAAAATTTTTCTTACATCTGACGTCTGATTCGCTTTCGATTGCATGCGTGCTCCACTTATTCGTCCTTGTCATGTACCGAACTTGAATTGCACTGTTTAAATGTCTCCCTTATCATGCGCCAAGCATGAATTGCACTGTTTAAATATCTCCCTTATCATGCGCCGAACACGAATTGCGCTGCTTAAATATCGCTCTGATCATGCGCCTAACATGAGTGCCACTGTATATCGCCCTTATCATGCGCCGCAATAATTATTTTTTTAGCGCGCTCGAACCTCCTGTTGTTAATCCTGTTGTTACTCTGCTGTGCCTAGTGGAAACTTTATTCTCGGTAATAAAAACGTTCATAATAAGATGAGAAAACAAGGGTTAATTTCGTAAATTGAAGAGCTCGTTAAACCGAGATGACGCAGCTTTGAGTGGAATTTAATTGATACACGTTCGGTGCATGAGGTGTGGTTCATATGAACCAACCATGAGAGTTTTCTTGCGTGGATATTGTCAAGACCGAGATGAAATCATGCCCTACGGGCACGTCATACTTGTTTCAATTTATGGAATTCTGCTTGCGCGGGCGCTTTCGCCCATGATATCGTCTAGTTGTTGAAATTACTAATACACTCCTATACTCATGTTGAATGAATAAGAGTGGCGACTGTGGGAGAATGACTGAGAAAGGTTGGTCACCTCCAGCAAGTCATTAGATCTATCCGCCTTCGTCGAGTCTCGCGTGAGAGAATTTCGAACTGGCCTGGTTTTAAGGGAAGACATGTGTTGTTTTTTTTACCAAGAAGTTTGTCCAAGAACTAATTTGTCAATAATCGGAATCCCTTGCCAGCTATATGACCTGGCGGAGAAAGGCAAAGGCATTGGAAATAGTAAAGAGCGCTTGGGCATTGAAGGTGTCTGAATGCCTTATCACGGAAAGTAGACAAAGTTGCTTGAACACCCGGACGTTGTTTATTCCCGAAGTTGAATGACCGGCGCTAGCGAATCGGAGTAGGCGAGATGATTGCGACTGAACTGCAGCGACTGACAAGGCAAAGTTCACCTTATTCAAAACCCTGATTTATCACCATTCCGTCGCAAGGCTTTATTTCGTCGTGTTATCGTACACCTCTTGACCTTGCGCTTGCTTGAAACCAGGTCCGCAACAAGATCCGTTCCCGTATCGCAGTTTTATCAGCTGCAGAACCTCGCTGGCTTTGGCCGAGGTAATCTAGCGCGTGTTCCTTGAAGGTTGAAAGCGGCGCTCAGCGCACATGGTTGTATCAAAGCATGTGTGCGTTTGGCCGTGGAAGAGAAGCAAGTGACGCTGAGCGAATCGGCTACAGAAACTGCCTGCTTTCGAAGGAAAATTCGGTACGTGCGCTCTTGTCGACTCCGACTCCAATGCTTCGGTTGAAATGTCGAGCAACTCGCATAGAACGCAAATTTTTTGATTCTTGTCGAAGTTTTCTTGTGTGAGATTATATATATATATATATATATATATATATATATATATATAGATATATATATATATTTCTATATATATATTTCGTTTTTTTGCTATAGTTTTTTTGAGATCGATGCGTCG
>QQSS02218071.1:0-10950 GCA_003687565.2 Craspedacusta sowerbii
CAAGTTATCTTTCTCGCGAAGTTGAGATTGCAGCATTGTAACTTGATCGCGCAAAAACAAAACTTCATTTCGCCAGACACTTTGTTCATAAAGGATTCCCTTGCGGTCCCACTAGGCTCGTGATAACAGCAGGGAGTTTTGCCAACTCAGGAACACAGCTAACCAGGCGTCGAGCGAAGATTTTGAGCTTATATCAAGCCATGAAACCGTGTTCAGTTATACATTCGGCTCTCATTACACAGACGTAAACGCCGTTCTCCTTCTTAGCATTGACGGGAATCATTACCCATGTTATTTAGAAGCAATGGTACGCCACTGCAGGTTAACTGCCGAAGCAACCGTTGCCTCATAAGCTTGGTATCTCTCCTTCATTAGGCTTCTCTATAAACACTGATTATATGGAGCCCATTAAAGTAAGTCCATATAGAGTATAAACTCTGCTAATGGTGCCCCATGAAAAGGTCCATGGTCTTCTAGGGGATCCATGCCCGGAAGCAGGTAAACTGGACTAATAGCAATTGTCTTATTTGTATGCATTACGTAGAGTATAATAAACGAAAATTAATAATAATAATGAAATAATAACAATATAAATCATATAAATAATAAAAAAATATATAAATGAATATTAAAATAATAATAATTTTTTTAAACTTCATATATTTTCATTTTATTACTGCACACTTGGTATACCTCGGCACCACTCACTATTCTAGGCATGGTGCATCAGATGATGGCCTTTTCCTTGACCATCGCTCTCGGTAGTTTAAACTTTAGACCTAAACCTTAATAATTTTTTTTTTAACATAAATCATTTATTTTCAGAGCGAACTTTTTCAAGCATAACTACAAGTGAGTGTCCGCGAAACAAGCACTGCCACTCGGTGCAAGCTGGCATGGCAGAGTTGGTATCTCTATCTCTTCCTCTCTCTTGCAAAATAAGAAACACGTGCAGCGCAAGCACACATTGTGGGTCTTTTTTGTCGTGTACAGAACTTCTCGTTCTTTCAAGCCGATATCTTGCAGCCATCCTTGAATCGGAATTGATTCTTTGCTGATCACTCCGCTAGCACCCATGGAAAGATTTAAGAACCACACCTTGCCATCCAGGTTTATGTTTTTAAGTAGGTCCTCGTAGTGGAGCTGCTTTCTGACGGCATTCTTAGACATGTTAGTCACAAACATGATTGTTAATTCCATGAAAAACATATCGAATCCTTTTATTACAATCAGGTGTGGTCTAAGGTGTTCCCCACTCACTGCACATGGTGACGTGAATATTTTGCTGTCCTTTAGGTCACTGTATACGGTAACGTTTAGGACAGTTGCCACTGCCTTGCTTAAGTTGAGGAGAACCGAGTCGTGCCTCCAGTTGTATTTGCCTCTCTTTAGTGCTGGCTTGCATCCGCCGACAACATGGCCCAGTGTTCGGGATGTAAGGCAGTGGAGGCAGTTTAGATTAGTAGCGCTTCCCCATTCGTTGGTGTTGCTACGGCTAGGCAAACTTCGATATCGTATTGCGAAGTTGTAAATAGAACGCGGCATCCTTTCGCCGACTGAAGACCAGTATCTTGCACTCGGAGGGAAGCCTTGATTCCATATGGATTTGACAACTAGCGACAATTGGGCTGTTTGCTTTGTAAGAATTCGGTCTTCTGACATCTTACGTATATCTTTTATTGCTGCTTTTGCTGATCTGTAGCAATCGGGGAGGATGTCTTTGCCATTACTCGTGCTGTAGTATATAGATACAACGTCGCGATTCTTCGATGACTTCAGGCTGGCGATATGCCAAAAATCGTGCCAAAATCAGGCAAACAATCAATCCGTATTTTATTTCGGGTACGGGTGACTGTGTCTAGGGTGCAACTAATTGGCATGTCTAGCCACAGCCGAATGTAGTCCTTGTGTTGCTGTCGAGAATCTTCTTGACCAATGTTTCACACAATTTAGAGACCGTCAAGTCTAAACTGATTTTTGCGAAGACGAATCGTTGATAAGTCAGGAGCGTGAATCATGGATGCAGAGGAAGACTGCTTACACGGTCCATTAGTGTAGCGAAGGAATCAATTAACTTTTGCTTATAGATGGTGCCTGTCGGGAAGATAGGGAAGTCGGAGGTAGACAAACGGCTCTCCTATGATAACTGGTTTCACTCTTTGGTTGTTTATGAAAACATTTGGTTGGAATTGCTTAGAAGAGCTTCCCTGCTTGTTAATTCCGAAGGTGTAACATTTGTCGACTCGAACTACCATCCCGTTCCAGGCACACCATTGAGAAAAGCCATTCAAAAGAATCTGGTTCTCCGACTCGCTAGAACTCACTGCTGCAGCGTCATCTGCGAATTGATACCAGTGTCGGCACGAGAACAAGTTCAAGAACTTAAATCCAAACTGTTCAAAGGGTGGAGATGTTATATACTTGATAAGTGTGAACCGTCATATCAAATATCAGGTGGCTGAGACAATCACCTTGTAGCACACCTTTACGAACCGGAATAAAGTCCGTTACATAAGAGTTCGTTGCAACAGCAGTTCCGAAAATCTGAATAAAGATCGCGAATTATAGATCGAACTTTATTAGGTATATGGTGGTATTCAAGTATTGAGTCGAT
This sequence comes from Craspedacusta sowerbii, assembly GCA_003687565.2. NCBI lineage: Eukaryota > Metazoa > Cnidaria > Hydrozoa > Limnomedusae > Olindiidae > Craspedacusta > Craspedacusta sowerbii. The sequence continues at coordinate 2,615 of QQSS02218071.1, forward strand.
TAGCTGGTGTTGCACTTCCTCAAATGCATTTTTAAGATCCAGCAGAGTGATGACGACACGTCTCTGCTTTAGTCGTGCATGGTTGATTATGTAGGACATGGATGCAATATGTTCAAAAGTTTCGCGCAGACATCAGTGACGTAACTACGTAGGTACGGGCAACGTTTGAAAACAATAACTGATATCTGGTCCAAGGGGCAAGGAGAACCGGACGATTTCATCTTGTCAACAATCTTGCATATTTCTTCGTAAGTAGGTGGTTTCAGATTGAAGCTTTTGTGTGGATTCTGAAGTACAGGCATCCAAGGTGGAGCCGCAAAGCGGCTTGAGTTACTACTTTTACCGAAGGCTTTTAGAAAAAATAACTCGCATATTTGTTTACAAAATGTCGGGCTACTCTCTTGCTGTTTTCCAGGAATTTTATTGCAGTAACTCCAGAAGCTTTTCGTGATCTCCTTATCGTGGTCGAATTTCGAAGAAACCTTCTTTTAATTGTTTCCACTGATCTTCTCACGCAGAATTGTCGTATACTCCGTGTTCGGCTTTAACCTTCTTAAGCTCTGCTATCACTTGCTGTTGGCTATATGGACCGTAGTTCTCTCGAAGTTCATTTTGGCAACGCGAGTTGTCTTCTTTGGTACCAAAAGTGGTAGCAAAGTAGTTGTATACTGTTGTTGAAATTGTTGAGGTTATCGTCGATGTTTTCACAGTTTACAGAACTTATTGGAAGGGTTGCGTTAAAATACTTGTTGCCCAAGTCCCACTCGTCCGGCTTGGTTGGTAACATTACCCCCTTCTTCAAGCAAGCGGTTCTTGCACCAGGCATTCGGAAGCGGTTGCACAAACCGCAGGTTCCTCAGTGTCAATAGGAAATCCATTTGGGCAATCTTCGATGAGCTGGCTTTTGAATGCATCTATTGTTTTGCACGAACGCTGATGAGCTTTCAATCCGCGCAGACCTTTACAAATTTTTCTAATAATATTACTAATAATATAATACTAGTAATAATAATAATAGTAACAATAATAATAATAATAATAATAATAATAATAATAATAATAATAATCCTTATTAGGAGAAGATAAAATCTTACATACCCTGCAATGATACTATTCGCGGCAACAAGATATCGCGAGCAAACTTCAACGTAAATTACTTTCTTAAGACAAGAAAATATAACAGTTTTATTGCCGAAGCATTGTTATAGCAACTCTTTATTTTAGCCGGCGATAGAGGCAGAGCGCTATGAGAATAGTACACGCAGACCAGACGGGCAAGTTTTTAAAACCATTTACACGCATTGAAGTTCAGCATCACGTACACCAATCTACTTGCAAACCGGCAACTTAAAACATGCACGGTTCAATTATCACCTGCAGCACGGTTTCTGAAAGAACACCAGGAGCACGTGCAACAGGAGTTGGAATGTACACGAAATTCCAGAACGTACACAAAATTCTTAAGCACATCAACATAAGAAAAAAAATAACCTAATGACTAATTAAGCGATAAACAAGAAAAGACGCGTTTCTCGGAGACGGATATCTTTTGCAAGCGATCAATGCCAGCGCATACAAACCGTTTCGACTAGCACACTCACTCAAAAGCACCATCATCGCCATGGCATCACCACCACGCACTAATGTACAATGCACAGTGTGGGATAGGTTGAGTCAAGTTGCTTGAAGCAGTAATATATCTCGCCGTAAGGAAACGAGATACTTTTGAAAATTATCGTAGAAAGCTTTTTCATATAAAATTTAGCTATCAGGACAGGAAGTTTTTTTCACGCCATATTTTGCACATAAAAGACAAGATTCATCCAGGCAACACAACACTACACGAAACAAGGCAGACTAGCCCTGGCGAAACAACAGAAACTACACGAAAAAGCACGAAACAAGGCAGGTTTAACCTGGTAAAACAACAGCAACTACAAGAAGCAACACGAAACAAGGTAGACCTGCCTCGGCGAAACAACAGCAACCGCACGAAACAACACGAAACCAGGCAGGCATACCCTGCGAAACAACAGCAACTAGACAAACCTCATGTAAGGAAACAAAGCCGAAAGGAAAAAAAGCAAGCAAACAAACAAAACACCTATTTCGCGTCCAAATGGAATTTAAAAATATACCATAATTTGCCCGGCGCGCCACAAATGACTAGCGGTGAAAAATTAGTTTCCAAGCGTATGAATGTCAATAAAACAAAAAAAAATTAATAAATAAATAAAAAACTAACAGAAGCCACAAAGAAAAAAGCGTTTAAAATTCGCACACATCACCTCCACCACACGAACAAAAATTTACAAAGGAAATAATATAATGTAGGGGAAATAATTCTATTGAAGGATTTCGACGCTTTCCTCGAGCTGCTTCACTTGATCTACACAAGAAACGAAACGAAGACGATAATCAAAGCAAGAATGACTTCCGTTAGCACCGAAACGAATACCCGCCCAAGAAAGAACCGAAACACAGCGGATGGTTCCCGAACCTTGAATCCCCAAGATCCCCAATCCCCAGATAACCACAGCAAGAGTGACTTCCATTAGCACCAAAACGAATACCCGCCCAAGAAAGAACCGAAACACAGCGGATGGTTCCCGAACCTTGAATCCCCAAGATCCCCAATCCCCAGATAACCACAGCAAGAGTGACTTCCGTTAGCAACGAAACGAATACCCTTCCAAGAAAGAACCGAAACACAGCGGATGGTTCCCGAACCTTTTAATCCCCAAGATGCCCAATCCCCAGGTAACAACAGCAAGAGTGACTTCCGTTAGCACCGAAACGAATACACGCCCAAGAAAGAATCGAAACACAGCGGATGGTTCCCGAACCTTGAATCCCCTAGATCCCCAATTCCCAGATAGCCACAGCAAGAGTGACTTCCGTTTGCACCGAAACGAATACCCGCCCGAGAAAGAACCGAAACACAGCGGATGGTTCTCGAGCCGTGAGTTTCCAGTCGCAAAAACGCGGACAACAGCGCGGACGCAGAAGGTTATACCAGGGCTTATGCTTACGTACTAACCAATTAAGGATTAGCGTCATAAAAAGCGAAAGGTGGAAGAAAACATGTCTCAAATAGACGGAGCCTTCCTAAGCATTCACTCAACTGCTTGAACAGCATCACTCTTCACTGTCTACCATTTCGATGCCAATTTAAACAACTATGCTATTTAAAAACTTTCTGCATTGACTGCTGGTGCCAGTCAGTTAAAGTTTACCTTCAAACGAAGCGGCGGAGTTTGCAAGTATGTGAACCAGATGAAAAAACGCCGATTGGTACATACACGATTAGGATTGGGACAATCCAATTAAACTTAAAACGCTCCAGCCTTATTCCCACAGCAAGAAAAAAATTCGCAATAATCTCCACACGCCTCGCATGGCAGACACACACACACACACACAGAAACACACGCATACAAACACAGAAACAGACACACACACAGACACATACAAACACACAAACATACACACACACGCACACACACACACACACACACGCACGCGCACACAAGAGATCTCCTCTGTCCCAAATGACAAGCACAAGTTTTTTTAGGAATCCACCCGCGTTATGGCTTCGATGAGCGCAGCCAACCGCGGAAGGCGCTTCGAAATAACAAATCGCTGGCCTAACGCAGAACAGACTTCTCCATACTTACGATTGTCCAGGTTACCAATAGCGCTCATTTTCTCGAGAAACTCCTCGCGCTCTTCACGTGCGACACCCAAGGATTTCATCATGTATAAGAACGATCTGAAACATCAAACAACACTTTCAAGGAATCACCCGAATCAAGCCGCAGAAAATACCGAGAAAAGGAAGATCGCGACTGCATATGAAGGTGCTAACCCAACGAGACACGATTCGTGATCAACAAATTTTTTACGCCTGATAGAGATTAGGATTAGAAGAAGCTACCGGCATTTTTGATGAAAAAATGGGTAATTGCTTTCAACAAGATACCAGAAAGCAAACCCCAACACCCAAAACGTACACACGCACACACAGACACAGACACACAGACACAGACACACAGACACACACACACACACATATACATATATATATATATATATCCATATATATATATATATATATATATATATATATATATATATATATCCAAACATTTATACACACATACATACACTTATTGAAGTCGAACAATTACGCGGCGCAGTGGCATACCAAAAGGCAACTCAGCGACTGCGTGACACAACCAGCGACGTGTCTGAATGAGACGAGGATCGAGCAATGGTTACAGGACCCGACCCCCGGTTTGCGTGTACAGTGAGAAGCGTGGGAACGTAAACATGGCGAAATAAGCGTATTTCTACCCCGGAGCACTTTCTAAACGCAGGAACATTCTAAATATACGCACTTCATGTCTACCCCGGAGCACTTTCTAAACGCAGGAACATTCTAAATATACGCACTTCATGTCTATCATGTCTACCATCAAGGATAATTGCTCGCTTCGGCGTCAACGAGACAGCAAAAGCAAAAACGGATCACTCAGGCGAAACACTTACGCCAAGTGGCCAAATGTCGAGTTCTTTTCGCACATCTCAAAATCTTGCATTTCTTCCTTGGGCAGGGTGTTTTTCCACAATCTAGTACGTCAAATAACTCATGTAAGTAATAAAATAAGACAAAAGGGATCGTATGAACATCTGAGAGAGAGAGAAAGAGTGAGAGAGAGAAGAGGGGGGGGGGGAAGAGGTAGCAAGCGCATCGGTCCAAGCCGTAATGAACAGCTTTGTAAGAAACATCATACCTCCACGATCTTTTCGATAGCGTTGAAGTCATACTCAGCATTCAAACAAAATAGAAAGAAAACCACTAAGATAAAACCAGTCGCTTCTTACTTCACTCCGCCCGTGCGATTGTTTCTATCCATGTCGATGGCGAAGAGAAACGCAGCATTCCAAAAACGAGGCGACTTCCTGGAACAGACAGAACCAGGAAAACTTCAACGCAAACCGAACACTTCAACGCATGAGCGAAAGCTTAAAATGCGACTCTAAATAAGGGAAAGGCGTAAAACATGTTTTTCGAACGTAAATTGGTGAACACCTTGTTATCCAATATTGAATTACAACGAAGAAACTAGTACCTCTCCAATCAATCTGCAATCGCATTGCAGAGCGGACTCTAGTACAAACGCCAAGCAAAATTATGCGAGGGAGATTGCAATTTGTGAACATATTCAAACTGAATCGCAGCTCCATGGCCCAGTCGCCTCTTCTTCTCCTCGACTCTTGAAAATGATCGTTGAATTTTGTGATTTCTGTTGAACTGATCGTTGAAGTTTGAAATTAGTGGCTGCTAAGCAGTTCGTCAGTATAACGCTCGGGGTTCGCGCCTGATCTCACTCACAGTAGAACCTTAGTATCCTTGATGTACTTGCAACGGCTTTCCAAGACAGCCGGATAACTCTCCAATCATATATACACTGAGAGCAGGGAAAAAGTTACAACGAAAAACCCTACCATATCGGCTGTTCTGTAAGATACTCGTAAACAAACTGCTTCGACGCCTGTCCAAAGCGGCCTGCAAAGGCAAACCAATAAATAATAATAATAATCTTTCACTTTTTTCCCGACACATTCTACCTTAGAAAGCAACAAGATACTTTTAACCGCGCAAAAACAGTGAAGCTGAAGATACGTTACCACAAACAGAACATCGAGCGTATTTATCTACGCATGTGGACCGTCAGAGGGATTATATCAAGGATCCGCCGAAGAAGGGTCGCAACATGGCGTAACATGGCGTAACATGGCGTAACTACTGACCTGTTACGAGTAGCGAAGTGAAATGGAAAGTGAAACACATGTTCATAAGAAAGGTGGCCGGCTTAAAGTCATCTGAAACGTTGCACCTGCAAAAATAATAATAATAATAATAACAATAATAATAATAATAATAATAATATTATTATTATTAACAACACTAATGAATTCCACACGGTAAATAATTGAGCTCCCAGCTGATACTATCGAACGATTCCATGCAAAGATTTGTCCATAATCAAGTATGAACTCACACTTTCACTGAAGCACAACCCATTTTTTTTTTAACTCAAAGTTTAAGGAAGAGCACAAAACGTATAAATGAACACTTCTAGAAAGCAAAAAACGCGCGAAGACCGAGCACAGAAATGTAAACTCGAAGCGAAATGCAAGCACATACAACCAATCGTCAACAGAATATAAAACCAACATCAACCATCTCGACTCACTCGAACAAACAGACAGCCATGTACTGGACGAGTCGATAAAACGTGAACTCATCAACTTCTTGATAGTCGACACGCTGGAGAGGCAAGAGCAAGCCAATGTAAACAAGCCCTAAAAGTACGCTCGATGCACAAAGCAGGAGATAGGAACTAGCCCACTTCGTCAGCAACGCAGGAGCCTGTGCAGCACTTCATATCGGAAATCGTGCCAACTACCATCCCCCCCCCCCCCTCCCCGTATTCACAAAGCAGAGGAAGCGTTTTAGCGCCTACAAAACCTCAGTAAGAAAGCATTGTAAGAAATGGACAGCAGCGAAAGCAGGTCTGCCATAGACTATCTTCCCTAACGGTTAAAACGAATTCCTCGTAATAAAAAGACTATTCGTACAGGGGAAACAATTTTGTTTTTTCTTTTTTTTTGGGGGGGGGGGGGGAGGGGCGAGCCAAATATTGAGTTTTCGGGACAAATCCAGTGGCAGCAGATTGCGACATGCAGTTTAACTACGCGCAACTTTGCATGCAAAGTGAACCTTGCTATAGCTGGAACACAACTAAATTCAAGTTAGCGCAGAAGAATGATCTCAAAATGGCCTCTGATTAAAATCTTCTAACAGCTTAAAATCACAGCAGAAAAAACTGACGCACAACAAATATAAAATATGAATGTATTATTATATTATACTATATTATTCATAATTTTAATTAATATCTTATATTAAATTAAATTATATTATATTATATTATATTACAATATTATTATAGATTAATTGCTTTCTTACTCGAGGGCTAATTGACTTTCCAAAAGCTTCCCGTCCTTCAGGATGCTAAAATCATAATAAGAACTGACTTATTGCACCCAAAGGCGCGTATACGCCAAGCCGGTCAAATGCAGCGAGTATCCGATCACAAATACTAAACACACACACACACACACACACACACACGCAAACACACACACACACATATACACGCATAAACACACGAAGACGCAATCAAAATACACCAAAAACAATCATTATGAATCAATCAATACAATCAAATGAAGCGAGCTGGCTATCACTAATACTAAACACACACACACATACACACACACAAACACACAAAGATACAAACACACGAAGACGCAATCAAAATACACCAATAACAATCATTATTAATGGAAATCTGACTGTATAATAGCCACAAAAATTACCTGACACAGAAGACCAAACCGGGCCTTGTCCTCTTGACTAATGAAGCACCTGGAAAGGATAGCCGCCATTTTTATAAGCCGATGTCACATCGTTCACAAAGAACCGTGCGCAGATCAAGATGTTGCCAAGTTCGAAGAATCAACAGTGCCAAGCAGTTAAGCGATCACCGATTTCGGGATTCGTATCGGAATTGCGATCGGAGCTGAACTAACTCATTAGTAACAACAACAAATCTACGATGACGGGGGTCGGGTTGGGGTTGGTACCAACAAATAAGGATCAACATGATATTGTGGAATTCAGTTTGAAGTAAACATCGAAATTGGAAGAAACTATTGGCCAGGTCGCCGATGACCTTCGCGAGCTCGCAGCAGCTTGCGCCCATCAAAAAAGTTACCAATAAATAAATGATAATATAAAACAAGTGGGAAAGTATTTGCACTGCAATGGGAAGAAATCGGAATTTGGCAATGCTCAGGACTCTAACAGTTTATGGACTTAGCGGAACTGCATTTGTCTAACGGCTTTCAGTTGGGATACCCAGGATCCTGACATGCTTTGGCCAGGACGGGGACATGCAAGAACAGCACGCAAATATATATATATATATATATATAATATATATAATATAATATATATAATATATTATATAATATATAATATACATTATAATATATATACATATAATACATAATATATATACATATATATACATATATATACATATATATACATATATATACATATATATATACATAATATATATACATATAATACATATATACATATAATATACATATATAATATATAATATACATTATATATATATAATATAATATATATAATATAATATATATAATATAATATAATATATATATATAAT
>QQSS02218082.1:0-10949 GCA_003687565.2 Craspedacusta sowerbii
ATAATATAAATAATTAAATAGTCAAACAACAAGACCTACAGCACACTAGTGACGCATGTAAGTATTGTATATTAAACTTTCTGCACTCTGCCAATCTGTCCTGTGCATGTTCAGCGGGTAGGTATATCTCCAGTTCAGCACGTATGCACATTCACTTATCAACCTTTGAGGCCCCTTCACAGTCTGAGGCCCCCCCCCCCGGCCGGGGGACGCGGGTGGTGGTAACCACGGCTCTGGATGCATCTCTCGTGCCAATTATGCGAGTGACCAAGAAAGTGGAAGGGGAGTTGCTGTTGTTGTCAGCGTACCTTATTATTTAACACGCCACAGAGCGGGAATTTGTTGTTCTGCTGCACTTTTTTGGAGATTCTCATAAACAGCGCCAAACTCTTGTTTTCTTGTCATTATTTTCAAGGTCTCATCGACCAGACGTTTCTAAAGTTTGATAAACTTGCCATCAGTGTGTAGCCACTTCATAAATTGTCACAATTCTGTCCATCGTATAACATCTACTGGCTTTGATAGGTCTATGGTTTACATGTGCAGCTAATGAAGGAAACTAATGAAGAACAGAAACCAATGATGCTAATGCAGCTAGAAACTAATGAAGGATTCCCTCAGAATCTTTACTTTCGGAATTCTCAGAGAATATGAAAACTGCCTTAGAATCTGCTCGCTTAGTAATATCAAAGACGTTAGACTTGATTACTGCTCGAGATGAGGAAATTGTAGAGTTACCTCTGGTTGATCTTGACTAAGAGCAGTCGTTGTTATGCGATAATTTGGTCCACCGAACCGGAGCTATATGTTTATTTTGGTGGAAAGCCCTTTTTGTACGGGTTACAAGTACAACATTTAACTAGGGTACAAGGTTCACAAGCAGATTTTAAGATTTTACAACAAGTTAGAGGCAGAATCTTCCTTTTGCCCACAGGGACTTCAGTTCCACTGCACTGTCTGCCATCAATGGGCCGAACGACGATTCCGTGCTATCTCAATCTTGTTGGATACAAACAGAGTCGTCAAAATCAAAGAGGTGCACTTTCACTTGCCTTTGCTTTTTGTTTATCTACTTGTCTTAAAAAGGCTTTTCCGCAGAGACTAGTATTGTTTCATCTACAGCTACAATCGTGAAGAGTGACTTGGTATCATACGACACATATATTTCGCTGTGTCTGAAAGCTTTCCCCAGTTAGTTATGTCTTAAACAATTGAATTACGTTTCTTATCGTGCGCTCATTTAAAGGCAACTGGCCAGTGCCAGACCAAACCATCCACCAGCCGGGTTTCTGCCTCAACAACCCTGGTCACTCCTCTTTCGCTTTCGGACAGGCCAATGTACCTGCCGATCCAGCCTGAATCATTGGACATGGCACAATAGGACATGTGCCAGTGCAGACAGCGGCAAACCATGACGCATATCGTTGGTGAATGTCAGCTGACAAAGTTATACCGGAGGGGTGTGGGGGGCTCAAGGCTCTCCATCAAGCCAGCGCGCCAAAAATGCTTGAATGGTTGACTGACAAGCCAACGGCAGCATACGTGAAATGAAATTTCGAAGGCAGTGGTTTCAAGATTCTTGAAAACCATTCCGACAGCTTAAAGTGGTACGTACCAGTCGCAGGGAGCATTTGGCTGATCCTCTTTACGGCTATATTTTGTGGCAGACCGCGAAGGTGCGCCAGGCGAGCAATGTTGTGTGAGACCAGCTTCGCATTTTCTTTAGGAAAAATTTTCTTGATTGTATCCATAAATTACCTCACACGTTCCAGCGGTGGGCGGTGAAATTTGAGTGGGCGGCGACGATTTTCAGCTTTTCTTCACTAACTTTTGCAAGCTTTCTTCATTCCGTCCCGTAAGCCTCCGTGAGCAACTCGAGATCTTCCTCCTCAACGATACTGAAAACTCCGGACCCAGTATAAGGTTCTGTGATCGCGATGTCAGCTTAGCGGATTGGTGATGGCAGTCGTTGATGACAAGCAATCTTAAGCATCGTCTTCGATGAAGTCTTGTGCTCTCACGTCTGCTGAATATAACTCCACCTGCGGACAAATGCAGCCGGTCCCAAGTCCGGATAAAGGAGGAGGGTTATATCTCTGACGAGAAACTATAAAAACTAGGCGTGTTTCCATGAATAAAGTTACTAATATTTCTACAGATCGTGCTACCGCATCCAGGGAAACCCATGCACCAGTCAATTCTGGTCAAGGTTCTGGTGCAAAATTAGCTTTGACATGAAAATGTTACTCACACCTGAACGTGGGATTACGGTTGGAGCTTGAATTGTACGCACGGGCCACCACGTTAGCCATCTAGCGATCATTGCTCGCGAAATGGAAAGATTGAAAATCCTAGTTGCCGCACTCCCTGAACTGCGTTTACCTGGAAACGTAAAGAAGACGATCGAAGTACCAAATAAGGACGGCATAATGACCCTTTGACTTTCAGGAGGCGATAAGCACTTCGAAGGAGTTGGCTTTCTGCTGGATGACCGGGCTCGGAAAAGCTTTCTTTCCTTTCAACCCATCTCCAGTCACATAGCTATACTCCCCTAGCAGGAACAATCAACATGCATCTCGTTGCTGTCTATGCACCTACTGAAGTAAGCAAAGCCGAAATGGAAGAAACGGTTTACGACGAGCTTAACGATGTACTAGACAAATTTCCTCAATATGAAATTACCATCGTCCTAGGTGACTTCATGCGCATGTAGGAAGCCACCGAAGTGCTTGGGAGGCCGCACTTGTTTGCTTTTCATATGGAAATCCAAATGATAATGGTTTGCGATTGCTGTCCTTTGCTTCCAGTTTATGACCTTCCTGTCGGGCTGGGGAATAGTATTTTCCGTCACTCTCGAGAACACCAGCTCTTCAAGCGAATCCCCAACGGCAAGGATTGCTCCACTTTAGCCTATGTTGTAATAAATAGGAAGTTCCGGTCGTCCCTGCGCGATGTGAGGGTCAAAAGGAGCGCCGAATATTGATCCGACAATCATCTTGTTTGTGCAAAGTTGATGCTACACTTAAAGCGAACGCCTGAGAAAGATAGGCCGCCAATGCGTGAATGGTCCGAGCTAATCGACCCCGTCGAAGGAGTAGAATTCCAACTAGAAAGAAGAAATAAGAAGTAGACCAAGCCAGGGAAAATTAGATAGAAATAGGGAGTAGAAGATAGAGTCAAATACAATCAATCCAAACTAAAACTAGCGTGTTCACACAAACGTAGCTCGAAAAAGGCTTTTGATCGTAGTCATAAAAATGGCTTTCGGTACAGCAAATTCTATACCACGACTTAATATTTGGTTTGCAGCAAAGCACCCTGGTACTTCATGAAGGTACTTCCATATGTTTCTGTTTCTGAGACCGATAGTGGACATACTGGAACGCTATCGCCGAAACAGCCTACCAGCTCCTGTGACGCCTCCTTCTATGTCAAGGACAATGGAATGGAATGCTGAATATAGAGAAAGGCGAGGAGAAAGAGTGGGACGCCTCCACGTGTTTGAACGTGCGCCAAGTCACTGATATTCGGTATTAAAGTGCTCCATTAAGTCCATGGGAGAAGTAGATTTCAATCTCGGAACAGGCAGTCATGAGTTTGACCGTAGCGATCAAGCATGTCCGCATGTCTACATGACATGGCTTCCAGCTATGTTTATTGGTAACAGACTCGCGCCAAAAGTGCAACGCAACCACGGTTTTGTCATGGAACCGGTCAACGCATTCTGTTATTTTAAATTTTTTCTTTTTCCTTGCTTGAAGAGCTAGTTGACTTGAAGTTGTTGTTTCAATTATTAATTTTTGTAAACTTGACTCCCAAAATGAATAAGAGCAGTGTAAAATTCCTGTTCTTACTACTGAAGGCATATCACTAGATAAGATTTCTGGCATTGGCTTAGTGCTTAAATGAAGTAATGTATTTAGATCTGTATCTAGATTGTCAAAATAATATTAATTTAAGTAGTTTATGAGAAACTCATCTGAGCTCTGTAAGGAGCCATTAAGTTGTTTTCTTCGTCTGATGTGATTTAGCTGTGCACACAATTCCTAAAAAGAATATTTCAAATTCATAGTATGAAGGCAATCTATATCAGTTGTTGAATGTTACTTTTAAAAAATGTTCTCTTAGCCTAAGAAGCATTGCAGTATTTCGTTTTTGATGACATCTTAGAGGAATATATCGTTTCAAAATCCAAGCTATGAGCAGGCTATATCCATGCTATCAGTTGTCAAATTTCTCAATGTTCTTGATTAAGTAGGGTGGGCTTAATTTTTGTCATTCTACTTTGCAATCTTTAGGTAGCTGCTGGCCATTGCCCATCTGAATATGCCAACTGTAGTAATCATTCAACTTTTTGCAGTTGTGCTCCTTGACTATGCCTGGTTTGGACTGATAACGTTGCTTGGCTTGGGTATAATAAGCACATTTCTGACAGCTATTAATTGGAGGTGAGTTCTTGCTTCTAGCTCTGTAGTTGTTATCTTGCTTTCTGGCACTGTACTTGTGGCTCTTGGCAGAATGCAATCTGCCTCTTTTCATCGATTTCATGCAATCCTTGTCCTGGTTTAAGGTTCATATCTGTAGGGTAGCTAGCTTTACCATGTCACTTGTTTTCTTAAGCAATTCTTGCATGATCTGGCAAATTTGAATCTCAATGTGTGACTTAATGAAACCCAGCATTACTTCCATATTCCATCATCTAACTACTATTTGTGCTGTGGTTGAAGGCCTCCCTAATGTTTGAGAAAATTTCTTTCATTGAATAAAGGTGAGTGCTGTAATGGTGACTGCCCTTTCTTATGGAATATTGCACAAGAAAGCAGTGTTCACATCCTCTCCTCACCCTCCGTAATACAAATTTGCAATGTAAAGTATGCCATGTCCTTAATAATGGAAGAGAAAAAATTGTGCAGGCTAACAGTAGGATGTTATTGACTTTGTCACTTTCTGGTTTAAAGTAAGTGAGATGGGCTGATTGAATTTACCAAACTGAAGTTATGAACTTTTGTGGCCATAAAGTTTTGAAGCTGCTAGTTGAATGGCTTTTAATACTCTCCAGAGACTGGCTTGGTCCATTAAAAACGTTTTACATCTTCAGCCATCTCACTACAAAACCATGATAACAAACTTGAAATGAAAAAGATTAGCAAATTTTCAATGTTTCTAAAACAAATAATTTTGAGAATTTTAAACCATTTTTTTCAATTATTGTGCAGTACAAGCCATCAATTATTTATCTCTTTGCAGGCTTAATGTTAAAGTAAATTGCTGGTTTTGCAATTTCGATCAAGTTATCAGGCGATCGAATGTAGATTGGTGGAAATGTTTGATGTGCGAACAATTCAATGGATTTGATGGGGTTTGTATTGACTGCCTTTTACTGGTTCTTAGCTATTGCATGATGTAGATAATTTAGCTGTATTTTGTCTTGCTACATGACGAAAATGTTGTAGTTGTGGTTTAGCTAGATGCTAATTAGTTCCATTTTTAGATATCTAAGTGATCTTTAAGCATGGTGTCTCCAGCCCTACATAACTATGGCATGTGTGACAATTTAGTAGATTCAATTGAGCAGGACTTTTTCAGGATGGTGATTACAGCTATGAGATTCCTGACATGTTTGCTGAAAGGGGGAAGCAAGTGCCAGTTTGCCAATCAGGTAAGTTGCTTGTTTGGGCTGCATAGGTTTTCGTTATAAAGACAATGTTGCATTGAGTGTGTATTAAATCTGAGTGTGTACAATCCAGAAGATTTAAGACTTCTAATGAATAAGTCAACTGAATTTCTGAAAGGTTTTTGGTTGACTGTGCTGTCTTAAGTTGTGGCTTGGTTCGTCACTCTGGAAGTTTGTACCTGCGTGTTGGAAATATGATTGCTACACAGTTGTGAGTTAGGGCAAGCCAAATAACTGTAAGATGTGTGTATATATATATATATAATTTAAAGTACAGTACTTGTAAGAAAGTTCCATTTAGCCCTTGACTTCATCTGTTTGTGTATTTATGTTATGCTTGAGTGCCTCAGTAGTTATCTTCACTTCCTGTAGGAATTTCTCAGGATTCGTCCATTAACAAGAAAGTTGCCCTTTGTCAATCATGTGAAGTGAGGCAGGCTAAGAAAATAGAAGCCATCGCCAATTTCCATCCCTCAGATGAGGTAAGTACATAATATGTCGATGAATGCTTAATAGTCTCCTCTTAAGTTATTGTTTTACAGTATGAGGTATTGTAGCTGACCTTTCGACTTTTGGCTTGAGTCTGTAGGTTTTTCTTGATATTCAGGATTTGTTTGACATCGAGTGGGAGCAACAGAAACTATTTCTTGATGAAAAGTTCAGACTTTGCGATGAGTGCAATCAAAACGTGCAGTTGGCTTTACATGAACAAGATAAAATGCTTCTTGGAATGCAGTGTAGGAGTAATGGAATAATTCACAGCAAATCTGATTTAAGTTCACCCAAAAGAGGCAAACCTGCCAGTTCAATTAAGGTATGTATCAAGGTAAGCAGTGTAGAATGCGAGATACCAACCTGTAGTCATAATTTTTTTATTATGGCATGCAAAATGTATAAAGATTATTTGATTTCATGATGCAACAGGTGATTTATGTATGAATATGTATTGTACAATGCCCTAGATAGTAAGATTATGACTTTGAGATGTAGCATGCTCGGACATCTTGACATTTTTGCTATTGTTCAGATTAGCCAATCAAGAAATCTGCTCATTGGAAAATTCGTCATTCCTCTTCTGCATCTGTCGTCGTTGCTTAAGGCGTGTGTTATCCTCAAATTTTTTTGCATGATTCCAGGTAGGTTGGAAATGGCATTATTGTTTTTTTTGTCTTTTTGTCTTTTGACGAATTTGGTATTGAATGCAAGACTCTTATGTACTTGTTTTCCCTATGTTACATACTTTTTGCAATTGAGTTCTTACTCTCTTTTCCCAAGCCTGGATTTTGGTTTGACAATTATTGTGTTTACCCATAACCTGAGGTCTATGGGTTCCTGAAATGTATGCGTGTCAGCTTCGCATGCCCGCTATGTCAGCTACGCATAGTTTTACTGATGGGCTTTTTGGCCATGCTATAAGTCATGCGTGGGCAATGCACTACGCATAGGATGTGCATGTGTACAGAAAGATTTAACAGACAACGTGCTTCTTGCCTGTGCCGTCTCAAGGTTTATAACCACGTTTCATGGCTTTGCTTTATTTATATTTGCTCTGTTCTAGATCTTGCTCTATACATTCTGGGACTGTACTATCTGATGATGGCGGTTCTTCTACGCCTTTTTAGCAGATTGCCATGGTAAGCACTTCTTGTTTGCGTTCGTGTGTGTATTTGTGTGTGTGTGTGTGTGTGTGTGTGTGTGTTTGTGTATTGTTTGCTTATGCTGCTGATGTTTACTCGTCAGATAATAGTGCGGTTATGAGCTGCTAAGCTGGAATGTACTTGAACTCGAATCAAAAGCTGTCAATGTGCTTCCGTCGAAGTGTAAACTCAGCGTCTCCACACGTGAAGCATGCTCACAAAGTGCCTCTTCAGCTCCGCGACGCTTGTTTAGATAGCCTTTATCGCATGGGGTTGGGATTCAATCCCCTCACTAGAAAGCTGGCGGTATAGCTTGGCTGCTTGGTATGACGGCAGTTTCGAGCTTGTAGCAGGGCTTCTTGCAATGCCTGTTGGGCTGTGCATTCTTGTGCTCCTTGATGCGACATTCTCGTCATCCCAAGGACTGTCTCTGCCGGTGTCGGTCCATACTACTTTCAGCACAATCACAGGTCTTTGAGATAGCAGGTTCCATTGCCTTCTTTCGCTTGGATGGGTGGATGGTCTTGGCAATAGCAGACTTGCCAGTGGCATAACCAGCCTGGCCTTTGCTATCGATTTGCAGTTTGTATAGATTCTCATCTTCCTTGCATGTACACTCGCCATTGACCTTGGTTATGTCAGACGTTTCATTGATTCCATCAAAGTTTGTTCCTTGCAAATGTCTTAGTCTCTCAGAAATATTGCTAGTTTCGCGCGAATGGCCTGGTCAGATAAATGCCGGAAATTCAATGTTTTGCTCCATAGGGCTTTAAGCTCGACAGCTGTTGGACTGATCGTCTCTCTCTCTCTCTCTTCTTTGACAGTATTTTCCTAGGGCATACGTCTCCGTTTACTCCAAGATGCTTCATAAATCGCCACCTTGCCTCTTCCTGAGAAAGCTTAGAGCTAGTTCTTTGTCCAGGTTTCCCTGTTCTTGGCCGTGTTAATACAGCACTTGTTGAACGACATTATGTCTTCTGCTTAATCTTGACGTGCAATCACAATGTGCAGTTGGCTTTAAATGAACCAGATTAAAGAGCTAGTTCTTTGTCCAGGTTTCCCTGTTCTTGGCCGTGTTAATACAACACTTGACATAATGTCTTCTACTTAATCTTCTCTTCAAGATTTCATGCTTAGCCGACAAACTTAACCGACATCTGGCATGTCTCGTTTATTCATACGGCATGTTCTCTATGTCGTGGAAGCATATGTTTTTAACATGGAAGTATTTGCCCTCCTGTAAACTCCAAGCGAGCGTCGTTCGGCCGAAGCTCTTTCCGGAACATAGCTTATGATTATTCACTCCAGATTCAAAGGACCGTTCCCTTGCAACGCGCTAAAATCAATTGGAACACGATAATATATTACAATAAATTTGACAATAAATTGCAATATAGATAATAAATTGCGAAAATTATTTTTCATCAGCTTGGGATTTGCTGTTCACGGCAATATAATTGTTTGGTTTCATTGCCTTTGCAGAATTAGCTCAGTAGCGGAGACAATCATTACAGGCACTACATGCATAACACGAAAACTTCAAGCATGCTGGTGCGTGACATTGTTCAATATCTCAAAGGAATAAACGTCACTTAAGTTAGTATTAGGTAAAAGCTCATCCATCGGCGCTACAGGAAATGCTTTTTGAGCAAAAAAGTCGTTAAGGCACCAACACGTGAGCCTGATGATTGATTGATAACTTCGCGATTGCAGCAAGTCATTTATCCTTGTCTTCTGTATCTTCTGTATTAATCCAAACTTGATGCACCAGTCAAATTATTGACTTTCATCAAGCTATATCTTCACAAGATGAGTTCAGGTTGGCTGTTATTAAGTAAGTTGATTTGCAGTTCTCCATAAATCTAATCCTGTTCTTGTAGTTTTTGTTTCAGCTATTATTAGTACTGTTGTTGTTGTTGTTGTTTTTGTTGCTGTTTCATTTCTTGTTGTTGCAGATGGTGGCGGTGCTTTCGTTGTTGTTGTTTTTTTTTTTATTGTTGTTGTTGTTAAAATGCCCTGTTGTATTCTCTGAAGTTTTCTAGGTCATATATGCTTTATTTGTATGTCTCGTTGATTTAGGTCTTGCCTGCTGGTTTCTACGAACTGGCTGGTTATAGCGTTTGTGCACGTGAATGCAGGCCAGTAAGTTTAGTGTCGCTAAGAGTGTGGAAATGTTATCACACATGATTCCCAAAAGACCGTGTGCTATACACTAAATGCTTTTCGCATAATGTGTTATAATGTGTATTTGTGTATGTATGTGTGTGTTTGTGTGCTTGTGTATTTTCTGTCTCTTTATGTAAATGTAATTATGCACTTTAGAGGTCCAAACCCTGCACTGAAAGTCAAGTCGGTACGCGTACACCCCCGAACTTACGCATGCACTTCTACGCATGCGCAATTTTTCTCGTTCTAACTATCACAGTTAGTGATTTGCCGTATTCGTAGCCAAGCGATCACTCACCGTTGACCGCAAAGATTACGTGTAGTAGCAACACAAAGTGCTTGCTTCATTGGCCTTTGAAACCCTCATTCAAGATTGGTACCAACTGGAGCAGCAAAAGGTCGCGTTAGCTCACTTTAAGTCGTAATGCCGTATGGGTTGTTCTGGAACCTCCTTCTATCTGTATCCCTGCTATATTTTGGTCAGGCCTCATAGGATAGCCTGCGATCGTGGTCAGCTAGTCAATAGCAGGAAGCACCCTTTGGCTTGCGTATTTGAAAAAACAGCTAAGTATAGATCACCCAGGCGACGTCACTCCCTAGGACATGCCCTGGCACGCCTTTTATTTTGTTCTCCATCTCATCGTCCTTGTCATCTTTCGTCGCCTGGCTTGATCCTCAGCATCTTATCTTCTTGTTGTTGTTGCTTGTTTGTTTGTTTTTGTTAATAAATTTTTCAAATCCGTTGCGCGATTTCGGTGGCATCGTATAATAGCAGTTTCCAAAGTAGCGCTGATGTTTTGTGTAACCGTTTTGTGACCAATCGTCGTCATAAGCTTAGCACATGAAGGCGTCGCGAAAATCTGCGGAACCCCAGCAAGATTGCTAAGAGCTGGATGATTTAAGATTCCTCAAAGTACTATATTTTCTAGTGCGCAGTATGTGTGCGCCTGTTTTGGTATGTGTTCCTGTGAGTGTGTGTCTGTGTGTGTGTGTGTGTGTGTGTGTGTGTGTGTGTGTGTGTGTGTATGGGGGTGGGGAGCATGTGTGGTTATGTGCCTATGCATACAAAAGATAGTTATTGTGATATTACCTCGTGATGTGAAAACTGGAACTGGTCTTGTTCTTCAAATTTTGCGTATCAGTCGAACCATAAGTAACGAACTTTGGCTAATGGTCATCAATGTGTTTCGTTCCACTTTTAGAGCAGGTGGAAGTCGCTTTCTGGTTTTGGGCCTGCTACTTTGGGAGGGCGTTTTCGTATTATACAAGCTCGTTGCTGCGTATCAACTTCGAAGGGCAAGAAAAAAGTATTTAAAGGAGCGCCAAGAGTATGTACCGATTCCCAACCGGTTTTTATCCGTTTTTCTGTGGACGCCTAGTTTGACGGAGGCATAAATTGATAGATGGATGGATGGATGGATGGATGGATGGATGGATGGATGGATGGATGGATGGATGGATGGATGGATGGA
>QQSS02218093.1:0-10949 GCA_003687565.2 Craspedacusta sowerbii
GTATGTATGTATGTATGTATGTATGTATGTATGTATGTATGTATGTATGTATGTATGTATGTATGTATGTATGTAAATGTATGTAAATGTATGTGTGTTTATACACGTCTTTTTGTTTGTATCTTTATATGTATTTTTATGTGTCTATATATTTTTTTGTGATGTAGGTACTTATGTATGCTTGTCAGATAACGTTTCCTGTGCTTTGCAGGAGTTGGAGTTAGAAGGTTCCTACTCAAGCGCCGAGCATCATTATTGCCAGGCAGGCGATTGGAAAGCTGCTGCCAATATGTATCGTGACTCCGAAATGTGGGAAGATGCATTCAGGGTAATGCATGCATTCTCAGCTTCTTCCATACACATTTTACTGCCTTCTTTGATTTCTTACTATAGAAGGTATCCCTGAAGTTGGAGTTTCAAATATCTAGCCTTGTATTTAAAGACTTGCATGCATGAAATTCTCTTCTCGTCAAGTGTAGGCGATATTTGCAACGCCATCGCCAGTCCTTAAGCCCCGATGCGAAATTAGGAAGGTTGGGCGTCGGGCTAGCTAGCCCGCCCCGTAGAAACATCATCGCTATGGGAAAAACAAGAGACATCGGATGCTAAATTGGTGTCGGCGTTGGAGCAAGCCCGAGACCGTGTCCGATGCCCGACGTCAAAATCGATCTGCACTGCGAAAGAGACTCTTATCGGTACCTGAAACTTCCGCAGCTTCTACGAGAATTCGACTACTACTGGCTGGATGTCCTGGGGATCAGCAATTCCGTTGGACAGGAAATTTTGAGTTCGACAGCGAAGACAAAGAGATCCCTTCTCCGGAAGCGATCAGGTTAGCTCTGTAGTGGTGTTGATCTCGTCCTTGGCACTGGAGCATCACGCGCTTTGATCAGCTGGAAGCCGGTGTCTGACCGAATCATTACTGCCCGCTTTGAATCACCATTCACAAAGACCACCATTGTGTAAATCTACGCACCAATCGATGAGACTGATGAGGTAGAAGAAGATACATTCTATGAGATGTTGCAGGTAGTGATTTCTAACCACAATTTAAAGTATGGCATTCGAGACTGGCATGCACAATGTAGCTCCGATCGATTGAGATGTGCAGAGATCATGCGTATTCTACTTGCGAATGGAGAGCGGCTAGTGCTTATCTGCGAAAGCAATCTATGTATCGGGAACACGTATTTCCAACACGAAACAGTCCATAAAAAGACATGCCGCTTCCCGGATGGACGTTAAGTCAATGAAATTAGCCATGTCTGCGTTAGCCAAAGATGAAGATCCTCTATGAAAAGCGCTAGAGTATACCGTGCAGCAGATGTGGGTTCCGACCACTACGTGGTTTGTGCAAAGATCTTGAGCTGCATCAAATTTTTTAAAAGGACGACTCCCGAAAGCCGTTTGCTGTTGCCAAGGCCCGATTATATCGACCGTCTTTCGCGTCCAAAATCGCTTCGCCGTTTCTGGCGAGGAAATGGATACCGAAGCAAACTGGCCCAATGTTAATGCAACTCTGAAGAAGTTTTTGGCTGAAGAAGAGAGAAACGAAAAAAAAACAGTGGTTTGCTCGTGGGACGTCATCGAGCGGTCTGAAGCCAAGTCAAAGAGAGAGAGCAAGCGAAAGCGGCATACAGCTGAATACACCGCATTAGATCGGAAAGTTAAGAAAAGCTGTTTGCGAGATAAGAATAGTTCGGGGGACAAGCATCGGAAACTTCTGGTCACCACTGAAAAGCAAGCCGCACGATGGATGGAGTATTTTTCATAATGCTCTAAACCAGGCAGACCCTCGGTATACATCTGGCTTTGGATCTGAAATGCTCCACCGACAAAGTCTGCGTGAAAGAAGTCCAGAGAGCCATCGATCATATGAAGCAAATAAACCTGCACGACTATACGAAATTCTATCTGATCTTTCGGCTTTAACGCACGGGGGTCACCACCCCCGACGATTGGCAGAAGGGCGTCATCGACAAGATGCCGAAGAAGGGGGACATTCAAGATAGACAGATTTCTTGTAGCTGAAGGTGAGTTATGAACTAAAGCAAAGTTCTGGAATTTAATGAAATTAGGAACAGCAACAAGGAAACTAAAGGAAACGATGAAATTATGCTATTAGAAAGTGATAACATCGTGAAGAATCCTCGGTAAGTTGGCGAAATTTTAAATAATTGCTATATAAACATTGCAGGGCACAGCTCTGGTCGTAAGCCTAAAGATTGTTCTGCAGATCTTTTATCTGATGATCCAGAAGAGCTTGTAAAACAAATACAGGAAATTTATGCGGATCGCCCTCGAAAGCCTGAAAATATGTCGCTAGAAGGCAAACCCATTACCGTCAGAGAAGTTTCTAAGAAAGAAGCGAATCAACTATTACATTCTTTAGATATGACTAAGTCACCTGGCTAAGACCAGCCTCCCTCAGAGCTTATCAAGCTTGTTGCAAATGCTCTTGACGCTCGTATCGCAACAGCAATTAATGCTTGTCTAGCCGAGAGAATGTTTCCAAACCGCTCTAAGAAGGCAGCGGTTGCGCCTCTCCACAAAGGGGGTGACCGCTCAGAAAAGAAGAACTGCAGACCTGTAAGTATTTTAAATACCATTTCTAAAATTTTTGAAACGTCGTTAAAACGCCAAATAGCGCCATATATAGAAAAAAATCTTTTAGTTAAAAACCTGGAACATTCCGCATACAGACATAAATATAATAGTCAGCATGTTTTAATTCGATTATTAGAGACTTTGAGCAAAAAATTCGATAAGAATTACGTAGTTGGCGCTGTAATGATGGGTCTGTCAAAAGCATTTGACTGCATACCGCATGATCTTTTAATAGCAAACCTTGGGCCGTACCGACTAAACATCGAAGCACTGGCCTTCATCTACTCTTACTTAAGGGACGAGCGCAAACTGTTCGCATACATGGCGAGTGCAGTGCATACCAACTAATTTTGTCGGAAGTACCTCAAGGCTCCATCGTAGGCCCTTTATTTTTGAGATATTCGTAAATGACCTCGCATTATTTATTGAAAAGTCCAACATACACGATTTTGCAGAGGACAATACACTATCAGCACACGCATGTAACATTGACGATCTGAAAAAATGCTGAGAGGACGAGTCTGACACCGCCATAGACTGGTTACTCTCGAATGACATGATGGCCAACCCTGAGAAATTCACGGTAATCTTTGTGACCAAAGATAATAATGATAAGCTGCGCATCAAACGCATCGAAATAATGTCTGAAAATGGGGTGACGCTCCTAGGGGTAAGAATTGACAGCAAATTGAATTTTGACCAGCACATTAGCAAAATCTGCAAGGCTGCTGCAGCTCAAGCCTTCCACTAGTTGCCAGAAAGGCACATATGGAGAGATTTATCTATTCAAATTTTAACTACTGCCCCTTAGTGTGGCATTTTTCTCAGCGACGTCCTTATTTAAAATTGACAAACTACAAGAACGAACCCTTAGCTTCGTATACAATAATTGCTCGGCCACATACGATCACCTACTTGCACGCACCTTATCCTTAGAAGTTTTTAAAACGATCAACCCAATGTATATGAAAGAAATTTCTTAACGCCAAAAACCTGGCATTCGCCCAGATGTCAAGAGTTTAGAACGCACTTCCAGAGCATGTTAAGTCAAGTGCGAATAAAAGTCTTTTCAAGTTAAATATAAGAAATTGGGATGGCTCCAAATGTGTTTGTAACGTATGTGAGCAAAAGTTTTAATGTTTGAAGGCGCTTATTTTTCTCGGTTTAGCAGGGCTTACCTTTTATATTTCAGGCTATTAGAAACTAAGATATTGGACGTTTTTCCTTATATAATTTTTCTCGCTTTAGTTATTTCTTGTATTTTTTTTAGCTAGATTATGTTTTTCATTTTGATAGGTTAATTTTTCATTACCGAGCATAAATAAGTGTGAAAAGAAAAAAGAACATGAAGGCCGTGGAACGGTTCTCGTATTTTGGGCAGTACCAGCAGTAGGGATAGCCATGTTGAAACGCAGATCGAATGCCGGCTGGGCAAAGCATCGGTAATATTTAAGCGATGAGTGGAACATGGACCCTTTTCAGCAGCATCTTCCTCAAGACGAAACTACATCATTATTCATTGATTGTGCAATCAAGAGCACCACACGTCTTAGAGACGTTGAAAATGTTGGGACTTTCCACCCTCCATTTGACGCTTTCCATCAACGCGTGTGAGCAAGATACTGCGAATCCGATATTACGACCACGTCACGAACAAAGTAGTGCTTCGACGAAGCAAGATGCTCAGTTTCCATGTTACAATCGCGATTTGTCGCTTGCGCTTCGCCGGTCATGTCATCCGCATGCCCAACACCCGTCTACCTAAGAAAATGCTTATCTGGTGGTCAACGTCGCCGACGACACCGAAACTGACTTGGCGCAGGACGTTCATCAGTGACCTGAAAACCCTCAACACTACCGGGGATGAAGCCGCGTTTCTTGTCACAGATCGATCCAGTTGGAAGTCGCTTGTTGCCAGATACGCTTCCTAGCGTTGGTGGACCAGAAGAAGAAGATGAATTGCAGCGACTTTGATAAACGAGTCGCTTGTTTTTGTTAGACTTTATCTTTTCTAAGTATACTTTTCTGAAAGGTAAATCTCAGTTTAAATCATTTAAGATTTATAGTGTGCAATACCAAGATCTTATTTTCTTAAGTGACTCGTGACTTACCTTCAAGGCAATCTAAAGTAGAAGAAGCAGAGTATTATGTTTAATCTGCTCATTTTTGTTTTAAGGTAGTTTTGAACACCAGCTTCACGTCTTTATGTGCTTTTTCTCCATTTAGCTTCCCCTCTATAGCCATTAGTACATGCTCTTTTGATTTGGGACGGTCTTTTTTGGTACCTTCGATTACTGTTATATTGAATTCCCTGAATCTCATGCTTGTGCACTGCTTTCAAAAATATTAATACTGTATTCTCCGGCGCAATCAGAAGCAATTGCTTATGGTTGATATTGGCTCTTGGAAGCGTGGTCCTAAGTGGAATTCTGATCCTTGTATTTATTGATGTATTTATTGTTTCCCACATAGGTTGCTCGTCAGTTTGGCGGCACTCCTGCAGCGAAGCATGTTGCCTATCTATGGGCGAAGCATCTTGGCGGTGACTCTGCTGTTAAGCTGTTGCAAAAGCTTAATTTTCTTGAATATGCGATAGAGTATGCTGCTGATAACTGGTACGTCGCCATATATTTGACTTTTATAGTGATGAGCGTTGTGTGCAGAGTTTTATTTTTTTTTTCTCGTTTATGTGTGTGTGTTTACGTTAGATGGCTATTCGTAGATAGGTAATTCTATTTTGTACATGTTGTGCTATTTGTTTTGCTAGTCCATGCTTCTCTCCGAGCCATTAAACGAGCTTTTTTTTGTTCAATAGGGACCTAGTGCTAATAACTACGATCGTAGACGTTTATTGTGTTATCTGGGTGATATCTGAATTAACTGACATGTTATTGAGAATGTGCTCTGGTGTTACTGCAGCTTTGAAATGTTTTGTAATCGTAGAGTAATATTATAGTTTTTAACTATGGTTTTCTGTAAAACCTCGTCCAATCTTCGATAATAGCGAGTGTTTCTATGGAATTTCAGTATGGTTACCTATAAGTTTTAAAGTTTGATTTTGTGCAAGCAAGTTCCAACCAAACGCACTAGACTGATAGCATGTTGTCTTGATGTCCCCGTAGGTCCTATTGTTGCTTGATTTAGCATGCAATAACTACTCATGAAATTTATTATACCTCGTCATTTATTTTATAATTGTGCTCATTGCACTCGTTGATGTCTACGAGCCGATCAATATTTAAAGTTTCACAATAAATACTATGTTTTAACAGTTACTTTTGCGCCAGTTAATACCAAGTTTGCTGTGTGTGCTATGTGCATCGGTTTTTGCTGCCTCTTGTTGTGTTATTTTTGTTATTGTTGGTATTTAGTGCATTCGACTTCGCGTTTGAGTTAGCTCAGACAGGTAAGAAAGAATACATGTCTGGCATCTATCTCAAGTATGCCATGTACTTGGAAGACGAAGGTCAATTCAAGTTAGCAGAGGAGAATTTCGTTAAGGCTGGTAAGGCAAAAGAGGCGGTGCTCATGTAAGTTCATTTCATTTCATTTTAGTCCGTTTGGTATGAGTATAACATTAGTCCCATATCCATTCTAATCAATTCATTTTTTGATCTGCGTCTGATGAACGTAGTCTCCGATCAGTATTTTTTTTTTTTGGGGGGGGGGTGCTTTTGTCGTAGCCATCATTGGGCTTTACTAATTCATTTATTCGCTTATTTATTTAATAACAATCTTATCAGTTTTGCTATTGTTTGTGAAAGGCCAGCAGTGGGTGGGGCGGAACGCGCTCGCGATAGAGAGAGAGAGAGGGAGAGAGAGAAAGAAAGATAGATGGAAAGCGAGCTACTAGAGAGAGTATTATGTATTGTAATCTTCTTTGCACATTGATGTTGAAGACTTTAGCGGCCGGAGTATTGACATTATTCTACAGTCATTAGTTACGGTTGGTTACGGTATTTTTATTGCACTCAGTAAACATGTTTTGTCGTCCGTAGGCTTAATTTGTGCAACTTTGTTTCAACATTTGCGTAACATGTTGGCTACCTGCTCAAAGCGTGTCCCTGCTAATTGCTGTTCAAGTCTTTTCTCTAATTTTTAATTGATTATCTGATAGTTTGTATATAAATGTGCGTCCTAAATGTGTGTAATCAGTCTGCGACAACATGGCAACAAATGTGTTTAACTAGTCTTTAACAACTAGTCTAAATACAACAAGAATCTGCTCAAGATCACTGGCCTTCTCTTCGTCATGTCTGCGTCGCACAACGCTTCGAATTTCTGTCTCTCCTAGCAAAGATACGTTGGTGTCAGACAATGCGTCCGATCAAAACGGATGCGATCGACACAAGCAGTTCATCATGCATTGGTCCTCATTTTGCTTAGGGGGCTTTACGACACTTGACTTCTGTATATTGGTCCACGGTATATTGGTCCACAGGATGTTAGTCAGCCTAATGTTGGTCCTTAGTATGTTGGCCACCATTATGTTGGTCCGCAGTGTATTACTTATCCAAGCTCCTGTCACTTATTTTTCCGTGGCTGGATGTAAACAGTCTCTTCTCACTTTTTAAACAGGCTTGAGAAGCAAGCTTGAACTCAAGAGGTATCCGCTAGCTTCTCTAGCTTTTTGCCAGATGAGTAAGACTCTTAATTCACTTAACAGAAATGCTCTGTTCAAACCAGAAATAAGGATCCATGACGCTTCTCGGCTAAAGCTCGAAATACTTGCACGGCCTAGAATTTTTTTGATGTATGGTTCGTAATTGATCAAATGATCATAATGAGGTAAAATTATCAAGGCATGATAATGTGTTATTGCTCTTGCTAGGTATGTGCACCAGACTGACTGGTCCAATGCCCAGAGAGTTGCTGAAGTCAGCGATCCTAGCAGCCTTGTAGATGTCCTTGTTGGACAGGTAGGTCTGGCAGTATTCACCATTCGTTTTTAACATCGCGATATGATGCCGCTGCCCTGGTAAAATCAGTTAAGTCATGTAAGTCGAAAGTCACGGAAATTTTTTCTATCCATGGATCTATCTTTATCGCTTTTTTCTTTGCTCATTGTCTATGTTTGGTTATGGATATTTGAGTATGATTAGATATGGTCCTAAAGCGTTTGCTTTTATCTAGGCAAGGGCTGCTTTTAATGCCAAAGAGTATCATGTTTGTGAAAACCTATTGCTACGAGCTGAGAGGCCTGAGTTAGCGATTTCTTTTTACAAGGTGAGATTCTTTTTTAATATTAAAAGTTTTTCTTAAGTCATTCTTCTTCATCCTTCCCAGTCAGTGTCGTTTCTAGAGTCAACTTACCAAAACCACGACCTTCCGCGGTCTCGCAATCAGATAAGCCAACGTGTAACTCTTGATCTTTTATCCCGAATGTCGCTGCCACACATGCCTTGCGAAGCCTAACTCCTAAACTTACCGAGGTTCAACAAGACTTTCAGCACGTGATGTAGCGCTGTACTGTGAGCTGTCGGCTTTGAAGATTCCCCTCAACCTGTTATGCTATCGCATCTAACTTTACTATAATCGTACTGCAACGTTTTGTCAAAATAATGAAGAGTGTTCTACGGTCTGACAATATTAGCACACAGCTTGCTCCAACCGCATCCATTGCTTTTCCAATCATGCGTTAATCCGCTCTATGCCCTTTTCGTTTTCTTCCTTTTCCGATCTATCGATTCACCACAAACTTTCTGTTGTTCGAAATGAGCTACGTAACCTACCGTATTGCTTTCCACCTGGCGAAACTATGACCTGTCTCTTTCGTTTTAGACTTACGTTATAAATCCCGACACAAGTTTTCGTATAATACAAATCCCTATGATTGATTTCCTTATACATCCAGATATTTTCAGTCTGTCAGTTCTTCTTCCGCGTTTTTACGCTACTGTGAAATGGGCAGTGTATTGGAGCGGTCGTAAGTAAGGATCTTTATGAGTATGTCATGAACTTTTTGCCTCTCTTCAGGATGTTAAAATGTGGCCAGAGGCTTTGAGGATTGCGCATTCGTATGCTCCTCATATGGTAGGTTTATTTATTTATTTATGTGTATGTTTCTGATTTTGACGTTATGAATTTTATAAGCTAATGGTCCTAAATGCCTTTTTTAATCGATAATAAAATAATCGATGATTTCCACCTGGCGAATGAATACCCATAGTACCCATAGTTCAAATACCCATAGTTCTAATTAAGCTTTTTTTTTTTAAATGTAATTCATGTCACTATTTCGTTTGACAGCCATCGTGCGCTCTTCAGTGCATTGTGAAATCATCGTGATATGAAAACGTTTTGTTGCTTTTGAAATTTATCGACCTAGTGGCATCCCTGTTGAGCTTTCTGTTTTTTGCTCTTATAGGCTGATATTTTTATATAAGGAAGTATTTAATTAATTAAATAATTAAATGGCTAGCCTTGCGTACGTTTCGTCCCGGCCAATGGACTCGTCAGAGACCTTTGGTTGGAGTCTTAACTGGCCAAGCAACCGCTTAGCTTCGCATTAAGCACTCGAATCCCTGGAGACCCCGAGCGCACCGCCTCACGAGAACATAAGCTCTCAAGTGAACAGTTCCACGAGATCATCACAGTTTCAGCAGCCTTCCCCCCCCCCCCCCGAATCACTCGAGCATTGCCAGCTGCGATGTACGCGGGAACAATCACTTGTAAATAATCAAATGGCTAGCCTTACATGCGTTTCATCCCGGCCGAAGCCGAAGGGACTCGTCAGAGACCTTTGATCGGAGAGAACTGGCCAAACAACTGCTTGGAGTTAAACAATTTGGAATTTAGTTTAAGTATTTCAATTGGAGATAAGTAGCTTGGAATTAAATAATTTAGCAAACGAGGTTTTATTATGGGCAGGGTGAGCTGAGCAGCCATCACTAACTATGTTTTAATGTAAATTTATGAAGTCTTTGATTGTTGTAAGATTTAGGAGAGTCGTTTGCGCAACAGTGCTTTATGTAGCTTTTGCGAACGTTGTGGTCGCCGTTGGTGTTATGCTGTTGTTGTAGTTTCTGGTCAGAGTGACGCGAACTGGAAGCTTAAAATCTGTTTCGAATCCTATTTTTATAAAATTTAATGTAATTGCTAAATTTATCAGTTGAGCCTGAACAGTTTGCATCTTTGACAGATCGGATTGCCTCCATTTATGTAAGCATGTCAATCATAAGGTTTGACACGTTTCATGTGCGAAGTCAGTAAATCTTCAAGGAAGTGACCGGTATGCTGCCCATGCTACGGCTTGCGATACAAAACTTCGAGACTTGGCCTTAGCACATGTCCGCTCGTTATGAGGATTAAATCCTTTCGCAACCATCAATTTTTTTAAATGGCGGAATCGAGTATTATACTGTTTTTAGATTAAGCACCAAAATAGAAACGTGATTTTGTTCATTTTAAACGTTTTAATGCAACTTGGTAACTAAAAACTTCCGCCAAATGGAAAATAAATATCACAACATCTATAGAGGTGGATGCGAGATGGGTTTTTAAAGTGGGTCGATTTGATTGACCGTCAAGGTTTCCCTAGCAAGCACCTTTAGGTCTTTTCTCGTCGATACACACTAACATTGCGAAAACATTATTGATGATTGTAAAAATCGTAAGTATGTGTTGTGTGTATGTTATGTATGTATCTAGTCTATTCTGCGTGAATTGTGAAGCGGATATTTTCCAAAATGTGATCATCTAGTATATATTGATATGATATTCGGTTGATTTATAGCATAGAGATATAAAGGACATAGTAAATGAGCTTCATAATCTTTGTCATCTTCTTTTGAAATCTCTTGCTTAGTCTTCGTTGCTATAAACGCGTGCCATCCAAAACGATGCCGAAAAATAGGTTTTAAAACTGCTGTAGTTGAAGTGAGAGAGCTTCAGCTTCCTTTTCGTTCGTATTAATCTTGGGTGTTTTTCTTTTCTTTCCACTATATAATCATCGTAGCAATGTTAAGGGAAGGCAAAAGCCATCAATGGGCCATGGTATAGTGGATAACTTCTTAACTTGCAACAAACTCCTTGCGACTCCTTGGCAGTATTTATCCTCATATGGTAAGACATTGATAACTTTGAGACTTAATAAGCTCAGGAGTGTGGTATGAGATTTTCCTATTTATGTACATATTATTCTTTAGCTTGCGCAGCTTCAAGATGAATATGAGAACGAAGCCGACATGACGGAAAGGTTGGATCACATGTGGCCCGTTTGGCAATTTTTTTTTACGTGATCGCCCGAATATCGTTGGAAATACAAGCATGCATGCATACATACATACATACATACATACATACATACATACATACATACATACATACATACATACATACAT
>QQSS02218104.1:0-10949 GCA_003687565.2 Craspedacusta sowerbii
ATCCTGGTTTTAGTGATTCTGACTCTGAGGCTGACGACAGTGAATATGAAAACAATGAAGAAGAAGATGAGACAACTACTACACCAAGCAGAAAACATCATAGAAGCAAAATTGCTGCCAACTTGGCGACCTCCACAAAAGTATCAACAAACAAAGCTGCTAACATATGCAAGCGATTGGCTCGTGAAGGCATTGACATCCCAACTCCATGTCAATCAGTATTTACAAGTCAAGAATCAAAGAGATAATCAAGCTGACGGAAGAAATGATTGAACAGTTGCATATGGAAAGTTGGTCCTTACACTTTGATGGCAAGCACATCGACAAAATGGATTATCACGTGGTCGTCCTTAAAAATGAAAGAAGAGAAATCAAATTTGATGTCCTTGGCTTGGTAGATGGCGGGGCTTTAACTATTGCTCAAGGAATTTCTAAAGTCCTCGTTGAATTTCACCTACGGAATTCAATACAGAAGATTGTTGCAGATACCACCAGCGTTAACACTGGAAAAACGAATGGTGTTGTTGTAATATTGCAACGAATGTTCACAGAGAAACGCATCAACAAACCTCAGTTAATCAGTTGTCAACACCATGTATTAGATAGAATCCTCCGTTTGGTGATGGATGAAGAACTTGGAAGTAAAACACAATCGCCAAAGATCGAATATTCATTTTGAATCTCAACTGTTGAAGGAGTACGAACAACTGAAAACACAGTTTAATAACGGAACAGAAGTAATTCTGGAAACATCAGGCTGGAGAGATGATATGACATTTTTTTTTTCATCTCACTCGAGTGATCCAGTCCTTCATTTTAATTCCTTCAACAAGGACAGGTCTGCAGAGCGTATGTCAATTTATATCGTATGGCTGGGCAGACCATTGAGATTGGTTTACAGAGCAACTGTACAACGAAAACGACTCTAATAACTTGGCTGAAATAATGAATCCATACAAAAAGGCTTAAAGCTCTTTGAAAAATCACTAGAAGCGAGAGCAATCCATACTGCAGATACCCAGAAGTAATCAATGCGCAGATCGCGCAATCAAAGTAATGGAGAAAAT
The DNA here is from genome assembly GCA_003687565.2 of Craspedacusta sowerbii. Taxonomy (NCBI): domain Eukaryota; kingdom Metazoa; phylum Cnidaria; class Hydrozoa; order Limnomedusae; family Olindiidae; genus Craspedacusta; species Craspedacusta sowerbii. The sequence goes on from QQSS02218104.1 coordinate 1,068, forward strand.
TTATTCGTCATGCCAAAATAAAGACAAATTGCGCCTTGGATTCCTTCGGCGCAAAAAGCAAGATCAAGGTCAAGGTCAACTCAGACCGTTGGGTCTGAGTCATTGTTGGATTGAAAATTTATTGTATTACATGACTATGACATTCTAAATACATTTGAATACATAGTGGGACTTCGTCAAAATCGATTTTTCAACAGCGGGGTGAACTTTTTTTGAAAAGATATGCTAATAATAGTTCATTTCGTACTGTTTAGGTACAAATTCATCAAACCACATAACACAAAAGTCATAACCCTATTGACTGCACCAGGAAGGTCGTGAAACCAAGGGTTTCTAACCTTCTTCGTGGGGTGGGTTGTACGCGCGAAATAGTTCTAGAAGTCGTATCCAATATAGGTTGACTATTCATGCAGATGCGAGCCTTTGCGAAAGCGAGGGAAATGCTCCAATTCAGAGATAAGCGTATGCATCTTGAAGATAAAAGGTTATAGGAAGTTTGGATTTCTCTCGCAAGGATAGATATCTGCGTATTCGTGCTAAAAACATTCTCCTAGATAGAGTAAATGTGACCGCAATGTTGCCTGGCAATTTTATTCCTGTTGTGGACCAAGAAAGAGCTTAAAGAAAATCCCAGCGCTTATTCGCAAGTGGATAATTCTCGAGGAAGGCCAAAATCCGCGCCATCTACGGTTTAAAACTTTAATTACACAAAATTGGTCTTAATTTCGACAAATCTTTCAAGGGTTCAACAAGTCTCGCAGACCGCGAAAAATTGGCGATTAACCTCTCTTGTTTTAAGCAAGACGATTTGGTTAGCGACCAATTAAAGAAAATTGTGTGCCACCTATAACTACTGTGCTAGTCAGAACGGCAGTTCTGCGTGGTTCTTGAGGGAGATTCTGTTCTGTTGTTTATGAGAGTGTGAGACGCGAGGTAGAAATGCCTCTAGGATGATTTGGGCGTATCCTTGCCAAACAAAGTTTCAGTGGACAACAAATTGGATTTGACAAAATAAGGTTTCAAATAGCCGGGTTTTTTTTTTCAGTGAGAAATTCTGGCCGTGTTTTTTGATAGGGACTTGCTTTATTTTGCTTTAGTTAGTTTTTGACAACGAATTGCAAAACATTTACATGTGTATGGATGTATTGTCTATTGCGTCGTCGAGTTCTTATGAAGAATTACCTGCATCTGTGCAATGGTAAGTCAACACCTTCGTACATTTCAATGAGCATTCGTATCACCATTTTTATTTTAACAGTTTTAGACGAAAGTCTTCGTAGGCCCGCAACGCGTTCGTAAAGTCTATATTAGCTTAAATTTTCTTAGCGACGTAGAGTCGGTGCTGATGTTCAGGTCTGGCTTTTATTTTTAAGAGTTGCAGTTCTTATTTGTACCTACGCCACCACCTGTAGAAGCTGATAGAGATAGAGGGTCAGAGGTTTCAAAATGAGTAGTGAATAGTTTTAGAAGTGACTAGTAAATCATGAGTAGCAAGTAGTGTAGTGGCACATAGCGCGTAGAAATGCAGTTCAGAGTGGTGAATAGTTTATCCATTCCACCGTGGCGCATGGGATCTGATCCTCTTAGATCTCAGTCTACTGTCATTGCTCTGCATCGGTCATGGTTTCAGTGAAGGAGGTAGGTCAGTAATGCATTCATACTTCCTGCGTTCTAACGTTTCTCAACCCTAGGCATGTTTGTTTACGTATCGGATGTACGTTCCTGGCGAGAAAAAAACTTCGGCTCCAACCCTGACGACGAAGTCAAACAAAAGAACTGTCCTGCCGACGTTGAGAATCGTCCTTAATGACGTACGATATATTGGATGCAGGAGCGCCACAATGAGACTGCGGCAAGATGGCAATCAAATGCAGCGAACCACACTATTCTTTCAAATCGTTTAATCTGGATGGCGATCTGGAAAACGACTCTCACACCAAAGAGTTCTCGTGGAGACTTGATGAGGCTATTATTATGTCCAGGATTGTCAATGTGGTCATCCCTCGCTCCAGGTTTCTCCTGCCCACGTACTTGACGCTATTAGGTACGGAGAAACAATACGCTTCTCCATTTGCTTGTGTGTCTAGAAGAATATGTCATTGTCATACAGATGAGTTCAATTGTGTGCGTGGCTTTATTCGGAAAATTGTGCGAACAAGGGTGACAGGAAAATCTCTCAAACTGGTGCCACAAAGTGAAAGGACACATGCGTTATAGACAAAACGGACAAGGTGGAAGGTTGATGGGTGCTTAGCAAATTGCTGCAATTTTCTTATAAGCGGCCAATTTGCTCCGAAGGAAAATGGCTGCTACATCTGCACACACATCGCCGATAATAACGTCTACCCAGCTCTTTGCACCTATGAGTATGCCTGTATACCTGCCGATGATTCCTGGACTCAAGTTTGATCCTAGCGGAAAGTTTGTTGTGGATGCCTTCCCTCACGGCATGCACCTACCATTCTCTACCTCCTTGCCTCAAGTTCCCTACTTGAAGCCTGTATCGCCAGTGCCTAGGCAGTCTGAAGATGAGAAAATCGTCGCAGCTACTAAAATGACAATGGCGGAGTCAGTGAAGATCGAGAGCAGTAAGTAATCTGTAAATGCTAATAATGAGCTTACCCATTAGTAGATTTAGAAGGTCTAATCTGCTTACGTTGCTTTACTAGCTAATACCTAATACATTTAGTGACTGTTTGGAATGTGCCAGTTACTTTTGCGCTCGTACGTTGCAACATGTATCCGAATAACGTGATTGAGAAAAAATGGGAAATACTTGCTTTAAAAGTCTCCAGTGTCTTCTCTCCTGCTTGAAACCTCATTCTGGCTTCGTGGCGGCAGCGCGTAATGATCGTTTGTTGCGCCTTCGCTTGTGCCGTTTGAGCGCCGAGCTCTAAGTATTTTCGCGACAAACTCTCTTTTGACTATGCTTTCGTCGATTTTCTCGTCGTGTAGACCGTACGAATACATCCAAATCTCTCTGGTCCGGGAGGGAGGGTGTAAGGTCGGAAGTCTTGAATCTCTTAAATACATAGCAATCTAATTTGAAGTTTGCGTAGTCGGAAGTTAAGGCAAGCGCGGGAACGGACTCTTTCAGCGCGGCCATGGCGAAGCTGTCTTTCCCTCTGTGCAATTCTTACTTTCTGATCTCTTTTCAGGTGGTTCCCCGTCACCCGATTGCGACAGCCCCGGGCCTGACGAGTCGGACGTAAAATCGGAGGAGCCGGATTACGACAACGCCATATCCAGTTCGAAGTCCGGTCGAAAATCGCGCAAGCCGCGCACCATCTACAGCAGCTTCCAGCTCCGCGAGCTTAATCGAAGATTTACGCGCGCACAATACCTCGCGCTTCCCGAGCGAGCCGAGCTTGCTAGTGAGTTGCCGCCGAGTTCTTGTTGCGTTGCGCTGGATCGGCTCGACAGTGTCGCGCGATAAGTATTAGCAGTTTTTAAGGTTCCATCCCCCCCTCGGTTGGGCAGTGATTAGTGGTGGGTTGTTGTGCTAGTCTTCTTATGTAGTAAGTCTGTGTAGTGTAGGAGGTAGGTCCAGAGCCACAGAGCGAGAGCCACAGAGCGAAGGCATGTGGTACACTACATAAGACAATTACTGCATCATACGACTAGCACAAGCAACCCACCGTCACTGACCCAGCCGGGTTGGTGTCACAGTCGACGGTTCTAGTGCCTTCGGTACTTGCGCTGTGGTCATGGAGTGCAGTGGGGTACGTTACAGCGCAAGGTAGCGCCGTGACAGAAGCTTTAGCCAAGAAGTTTAGCTTGACTTTGAAAATGATTCATCGCATATAATGCCAACCCATACGTCCTATAAATTATTTAATGCGGATTTTTTTTACTGCAAGACGAGAATTTCCCAAGAGAAAGTTCAAGACAAACCTCCATTTCACTCCTGCATGCTTTTAAAGAGACTTCAAAATTGGCGTTAATATCTAATAATATATAACGTAGGGTGTCCATGTGAGGCATGGAGGTATGACCCTGTGACTAACGGCGCTGAGTGAATGACTCCGCTCGGCGGCCATGACAAGCTCGCACCTTAATAATAATGCGTCTTGCTTGCGACTTCTGCCGCCAATACGAGTGCTTTTTTACTAGCCTTGAAAATGAATCCTTTAGTTTTAATGTCTTAATCGTTCTGGTATTTCTGTTTGGAAGCAAAGTCCCTCTTCTGGTGGTGGTTGCATGCGCGCAGAGGACCGTCGCTTTCCGCGGGGCATATAGACTTATTGATAGACGATATAAAAGTTGTGTATGTTAATAGCTACACTACGGCTATTTTATCTTAATCGGATAAATTAATGTGGGACTCGTTAGTGGGTCTTGGTTGGCCGCGTCTATGCGCCTAGCGTTCGTGTTTATAATGTGAGAATTAAGTCAACATTGAACCTGTCAGTATCGCGCCACGTACCTTGGGGGCGTCTGCCAGTTTTGGCGCATTCGGATGCCAGGCCATTTCTGATTGTGATAAGTCGGGCTACACGCGATCTGCTGCTTCCCTCTTGACGCACGTCTTATCTGCACGTCGATTTTTGTCATGCCCGAGCAATTAGTAGTACACGGTTACTTGTTGAATTTTTTTGTTGCTGTTATGGTAAATTGCCCGATATTCGCCAAGGTATGTGCGTCTTAAGAATATGTAATCTATAAGAATATGGAATATGTAACCCACCACAACTTTCCATCCCTTGCAAAGAAAGCTTCGCTTATATTCCAGTAAGGAGTTTAAGTGGACATAATTTCTTGGCGTTTTAGCAAGCAAATCGTATCAGTTGTTGATGCGGTAATTTGCAACTTACCACCGCGAACGTTTTTTGAAATGACAGGAAGCTTAGCGCCTGGCCATGGCTTTGCTTGGCGGATTCATCTTGTGTATGTATAGTCGGTGTATATGTATAGTCTGTAAATGTGTCTTTGTGTCTGTTTGCGGGCTTGGCTATGTGGGGGAGCATACCTTGCCTTCGCTCTCGTTCGTTATCGTGGTTATTTGTGTGTGTGTGTGTGTGTGTGTGTGTGTGTGTTCAATCTTAGCAGATCCCATGTGTGGTTCGTTTAGATGAGCTGGGACTCACGCAGACCCAGGTAAAGATATGGTTTCAGAACAAACGCAGCAAGTTTAAGAAGATGGTCAAGAGCTCTGGCGGACAAGTTCCTCCTGGAAGTCCGGGCGTCATTCCTACGGCTGCTGTGACGTTTTCTGCTGAAGGCAGAGGCCATGCTTTCACGCCTTGGGATGCCCTAAAGTCATCGAATGGGATTTCTGCTGCAGCAACGACTTCTTCGGCTACCTACTTACCGAGCAATCCGCTGACTTCTTCCTTGTACGAGAATCTGTGGTTCGCTGGACTTCCGCCTCCGCACGGCGCTCCTCCATTTTCGTTCCCGAATATGGAACTGTTAAGTCAGGCGGCGCAACTGCAGGGCTTTCCGTCGATATCCGCTTGCATTTGATTGCTCTCTTATGCGGGTGACCCGCGTTTCGCGATATTTCAGCCTTGCTTCGTGGATGTGCTCATAGATTCAGGGTACTTCGCAGCACACCAATAATTTGAATTTTTATGTGTATATATCTTCATTTAAAAAAATTTCATCTTGGTAAGGTTTCTTAATGTTAGATGCAGATGTCGGAATAGGCGTCTGGTTAGAACGCGCATTCTCTTTACAAATCAGTGCAAATATTTCTAACTTTTCTCAATTGCAAATCTTTCGTCTCCACTCGCGAACTGAGTCTGTCGGGGAACCTCCACGGTATAAAGCTCGTATTTGCGGCATCTACCTTCGTGGCACGTGGTCGATAGGTAGATTTACGCCGAATAATTTGCGCTTTTCGTTTTCATTTCGTATTTACGGTTAGCTTGGAAGAACCTGTTTTAAGACTTTGTAGTGATGTGCCGTATGCGATTCCATGTTGCGAGAAGCAGGTTTATGCATATAGTCTAGTGAGAGTAGTATTTTCTTATTATATTAAGTGTGAGTGGGAGAGCGCACCGTTCTCCAGCGCAAAACTGGTTGGCGAGTTTTTCCTTGTGAATAGATGGCTTCTTTGTTGATTGCAAAGAGTCGCTTGCTTGTAATTTGGCCAACTCTTTGCAGCGACAGGCCCAGGTAAAAGATCTTGTCTAAGAATGGTAAATCGTCAACTCTTGTTGGAAAACCCGTTTCGCGCCTGCCAAACACCGTGGGAATATCTTTTGTTATAAATACTTTGTACCTATCAGGTCAACGCAATTATTTGTATTTAAGTCATTAGAGAAAGTTCAAATCATTATTGCCTGTCATTAAAGGCCAAGATGGCGCTGGACTGAAAGGCTTTTCCGTGTCCTTCGTTGTCACGAGTTTTGAAATTTTTTTATTTTGTTGATGGTGAATTTGCTAGTTGTATTCAAGTGAACTGCGAAACACAAGCCATTTTCAGCGCAAGAATATTTAAATATTTTTTTCTTCATGTAGATTACGAATCTGTTATATTTGTTTACGTTATTTACGAGTATTTACGTTATTTACAAATTGCGTGCATCATTGATTATTGGAGTGGTCTGGAGGCGTGCGCACTACCTGGCTGATGAATTTTTTTTTTCCTTGCAAATGCCTTTCGTTTCAGAATATTAGCCCTTGGTATTCGCACGTGCGTCACTGGCTCAAGAGTGGATGATAAACAACTGTTTGTCTTTGTTTCCGGCCTGTGTTGGAATGGTCTCCTCCACGTCTATTCCGAATTCAAATCCAATCGTTTGATCTTTGTTCGGCCCGTAGGCAATTAAGTTTTATTCGTACGGCTAATTCAATTTCATTCTCTCGGGACATTCTGGCACGACTCTACCAACCCTTGGGCTGGTACGATAGAATTTTCCGAGCGCGCGTGTCATCAATATGAATGACTTAAGATTTATTTGCCTTAAATAAGTTGAATCCGGTGTAAATAGGCTTTAGCAGGGATTTTAGGATGCCATCGTGGAGACCATGTTTACGTTGGCGCCAAGCAGGAACGCTTTGTTCATTCAACGCGATCTCTCTGATATCCTCGCTGGCGAAAGTCTGACCGCAAGATGGCAGTTAAAGCGGATAATAGTGTGTCCACTTGGAACGTTGCGGTTGTAGCAGCCTTTGTGTTCGTAGTCGGGCAATATCTCAAAGGCTTGCGCCAGTCATTTCCGAGAGTTAACGATAGGCATACTCCTGGTATTGGGGTTGGTTGATAGTGATTCATTTAGCCGGGGGGTTGTGAGCTTCAGACAAACGTGGTGGCCTACATGACATACAACAACAACAATCTCTTTTCCCAAAAGTGCGTATAAAAATTTGCAGAAGAGTTATCAAAATATGTCCTAGTATACCCTATTCCCATACCCCAATACCCATATACCCATAGCCGATTTATCATTAGGGTACTGTAGGTGTCGGAAAAAATTTTCTCTACGCTGCTTTCACACAAACGGAAGATTTCTCGAGCAGATACCTCCTTTTTATGAGACCTAAAGCAGGAGACTGAGCTGCTCCTAGCTGTGGACGAATAGCTTCAGGGGATGAAGACAGACCGCCCGAATATGAACATCCCACCCAAATCTTGACACAAATATATTTATTACACCGCGTGCCTGGGATCAGTTACGTATTTTCTTGTATACATCTGAAAAAAGAACAGGCCATTCTTCTCACTTCAGCTTCGGGAAGACAGCCACGTGAAAGACTAGCGTGGTGCTTGACCTCAAAGGTAACAGTTGAGCACAAGAAGAATGGTAAATAATGCAGAGTTAGGCAACGTCATCAAGAACGTCGCACGATGGTTCTCAAAGCAATGTACCTTTGCGTACACTGTAATTTGCAAACTGTAAACCGTAAACTGTAATTCTCGTAATTCCTTTGACGTATAGGTTGCGCGAAATGCTTTTCTGGTGCCTTAAAAACTACGCGTGACGCCTTACTCTAGCCTATGTGCTTCGCTGGTCGGCTTGGTCACGTGAAAATCAATATAGTTGACATGCACTACTGTAATGCACTATACAATATATTACAAGGTAATCTATTAAAATGAAATCGTCTAGCATGCAAACAAATGAAACCCTGAAGAAATGGTACCGGCGCATCCTAGAATCCGAGAATCCGACGGCAACTTTGATCCCTTTGCAAAACTTTGAAAAGGTTGTTGTAATTCCACGTGAATTCATGTCACATCGGGTCATTTTTTTTCCCGCTTTCTTTCCCATCCTGTAGTTTTGCAGGCGGTAAATATTCTATGACGCGTTTTGCAAGGGTCCTGTCAATCGCTTGGGGCGGGGTTCTCCCTGCGGCCCAGCTTTTCCAGGGCACAGCAGCCCGCGGCCCGACGGCGTATACTAGCATTCTTTTAATTTATTATGCGGTAAGTTACACGTCAAGATCACCATGGAACTTGTTTTTACTGCAAAGTCTCGCTGTTAAGAGGGTATGCTGCATGTAATAAAAATCACCAAATAAAGGGATAATTCGAGAGATTTACAAACAAAAGTGATGATTTATAAACCTATTAACACTCATAGCAAAGCACGTCGCAAAACCAACAGTAAATAACAATTGCACATGTAAGCTTTGAGCACATAAAGTGAAAACAGTCCTTTTTAAAAGAAATCCGCTACACAACCCTTCTTAAAACACTTGTCAAGATAAAAAATAAAATATTAATATTAATATTAAAATAAAATATTCTGTACTAGTGAAACGCTTGAGCCTGCTTCTTCAACTCGACCCAGCTGTGGTGGAAGAGGTGAATAGCTCAGTCTAAGAGTGGCCTCAAGTGTCGTTCTAAGTCTATTTCTATATTTTGTCTCGGTCAAGGCTACAACTGAGAAGGCTGATTCCCACAGGTATGTAGTTGTGAACCGAAGCAGCTGTTTGACGGCCCTAAGAACAAGAAAGGGGAACTCGAATCCAAAACGTGGCCAAGTCTAGTTTTTCCCACTGTATCTTGTAAATGCTGTCAGTTGAGACACCTGGAAGCTGGGATTCTAGGTCTGATTGCCGAGAAACATCATTTTTACGGGGTTCCACTGAAAATGGATCCACTATCCATATGTTTCATTTTCTGGAATCGTTAGGGAAGTACTCCTCAAACCTCTCTGAAAGTTGTGAGAGGTGACGAAAAACCAAATCGCTTATTAAAGCCTCAGGTGCTGTCTCCAGGATGTCAAAGAATAGCGGGAGCGTATCCATCCTCTTTTTCTGAGTTTTTTTGGTCCACAAAGAAAACTTCTTATTTTGTTGAATGCTTGAACTTTGCCAGCAGCAAAAAAGATGTTACTGTTTCTCCTAAGGACTGAACAGCATGATGATTCAGAAATGCAAACGATAACATACTAAAAAAAAAAAAAGAATTTTAGTCGGTCGCTGCCCTGGCGGCCCAAAGACGAAGTGCTAAAAATTTCTTGCGGCCCAACACCGCTCACTCGCGGCCCTTCGCAGGGCAGCGGCCCTATGGTTGAAAAACCCTGGTTTGGACCATGCTTAAAGGTTTCAGACCAGATGTCGATCTCGCTTGAAGCGGGATTGAAAGCCCAAGTCAAGAAGCCTTAAACCAGGGATGCACAAACTCCGGTCCGCGGGCCAAATGCGGCCCGCGATGGGTCTTGAAGTGGCCCGCCAAGTGCAAGAAAAATTTCAATGTTTTTTTTTTCTTCAAATTTTCATATATGGCGCGTTATTGGTTGCGCATCGAGTACTAATTCGATTATTTCGGCTACGGTAATTTCGTAATTTAGCACAGAATATACCGTGATTTAAAACGTAGCGTAATTAATTATTTGTTTGATTTATTACCCACCACTAGATATTTTGCGGTTGCGCACACCACTAAATACCATACCCGGCATACGGAAAGTTTGCCGCATTGTTGAT
>QQSS02218115.1:0-10946 GCA_003687565.2 Craspedacusta sowerbii
ACTACTACTACTACTACTACTACTACTACTACTACTACTACTACTACTACTACTACTACTACTACTGCTACTACTAACGAAAGATTCCGAGTTCTATCCTATTGTGGCCTATTGAGTGACCAATCCTCACTTTAATGTTTATTGTGGATCACAGCTAGTGTTCAAATTTTTGAATTGTCGTCCGCTATTTTCTCAAATATGGAAGTATATGGTTCTGCCTTGAATTTCCTCCCCGAGCGAACAACACCAATAACATCAAAGCAAATATATTGTGGGAACCAGACGGCCCCTAGAACGCCAAGTGTCAAAGATGCCGTGATATCAAGCGCATCAGCAGCTCTTTAATAAATTTACGAGGTTGGCACACGAACGCCTTTTTGGCAAAAGTGAAGAAAAGTTTCATCCAAATCTTCTTAAGTTAATAGATGCTCTAATAGAAGGGCATTCAAATAAAAACTAGGCTTCTTTCTCTTTAAGTCGTTACCCAGTATATGACATTTGGGAGATAATCATTCATTCTCCGTTACGGAAACTGGCCGGTTAGATTGGAAAATAAAAGTCAGGGATTTTAAGTAATTGAAACTATATAGGCTTTGGGTCCATCGTTTTAACCGATTAAGTGTCGTCTTTATTTCTTCATATATCTTAGCGTTTAACTGAGATCTCCAAGCTACAAACGCTTTACTGCCTTTATCTATCAGATCAGGGAAACGAAAATGATCTATTAACTAAGAAGTTGCATTTTTTCCGGTGAAGTACTTTCGAAAAAACAATTTGAAGGCTGCAAATTTCTCAAATGCTCAGTCACTTGACCCCCACAAATTATTTTGGCTCCACCCTTTCTTCTCTTTTGTTCGCTGTAATTTATTTAAATTGTGTTCGTCTAGAGTGCATTAAGCAGCCTAGTGTTTGCCAAAATAAATATTCTCATTTATGCCCTCTGAAGAAAATCAGAATCAACAGTAACAACAACAGTAGCAGTAAAATTTCTTTCTTTTTTTTCAACAAAGATACTATTAACAAAAGAGCGTATAAAAGTCCTAAAAGACCAAATATATTAAATTAAAAATTATCTTTTAGCTAGCTATCGGTTACTGACAAACATATCTCGCATTCTATTAGATTTCATTTCATGGCTTGCCATATTTTTTTGTTGATGCTGGGGGTTTAATTTCCTGTTACCGTCGGAACGATACATGCGCTCGAACTTCTCGCTACTAATATCAAGACTTGAAACAGCTTGACGCTAACTAAATGTCAGAATGCAAGGCTTATGCAACAATTTCATCCAAGTTTCATGATTGGCAGCGCAACTGCCTCAGTAATGGTTACCTCTAATACTTGATTACGGTCTCCTTCTGGAATCTCTCGTGCAAAGATACTATGTAACTTCCTAGCAAAGATGGGAGTAATGGCGCTAATTACTTTATCTGCCGTTACAACGCCGTTCTCTTTATTTACAAGCCATTACTATGGTACGGTAAGTGCCGAGTAAAGGATGATGATAGGCTGCCCCAACAGTAGGCTACTTCCTTTTGTCCAACGAAATTTGAGAAATCAGTTGATCAGATATTTGCAGCACAGTGGCTTTTTATTCTTTGGTTTTGTAAAAAGACATAAGTCTGAAGCTGTAACGCTTTCAAACTTTTTTGGATGAGGGGAGAGGGGTGTAAAAAAGTGACGCAATAGCTACTTTCTTTGATAAGTAGTTCCTTTTCTTGTGGAGTAAGGTGCTACAAATAAATTAATTCTCAAAGTAACGTACCGAACAGTGCTCCCTAGCTCCCTCTCTAGGAATTTGAAGGAATTTTAGGGATACGGCAAATATTTTTGGACTTCTATGTGCGATCACTAGGCAACAGCGCAAGTGCTCAAGCAGTATTTACCTTACCAATAGATCTCTAGGAACTTAATTGAACTTAAATTCAGAGTAATAAGAGACTGCCAATACGATTGAGATAAAATGCACGTGTAAGAGAAATCGCCTTAGGATTGGTATTTAAAAGCTTAAGTTGTGTGAGGGCGACCATAGAGGTAATTGTATTAGAGTATAAAATAACTCTATGATGGCGACAAGTATGATACGAGCTGTCCAAACATACACGAGCCGACGTTCATCTCTCTTTGTTGTAATTATCATGTACCAGCTGGATTTTTAAAATTGATAATGACATTGCTTGTTGAAAATTAAATTTAGGCAACTGGTTCTTCTGAAAGTAGTTTCAATTGCAGATTATCTTGGATTGTTTGGTTATTGGACATCTGATTCACTTGGTTATTTGCACGAAGGATGAGTATGCGCTTTGGTCACGTGGTTCTCGGGACCGCAGCATGCACGAGACCAGATCTTTAGGAGAAAGTAGCTGTCTATCCTAGTCATTGATGCGTGGAGATTCCTACTTTCCTCGTCTGGTGGTCTTTGATCCACTTTCGCTGACTGTTCTTGTCGCCTAAACAACAGATTTTATTATTTTTGCGGTTGAACTTTTACATTGAACACTAGGAACTTCAAATTGTTGCTGCCAATAAAGGCTGTTGAATAAGCAGGTCTCAGAGGCACAGTGGCCGTTCGAAGCGCGCATACCTGTTGTTCCGTAGTTCATCCCTGCGCGAGTTGCTACGCTTAGCAAGACAGTCTTACAGCTATGGAAGGTAGTGGTTGATGGTTTTTGGTTGATTTCCCTTCATATATGTATTACCTCACACTATCCCATCCGCGTCATTTGCAGCTTTGGAAGATTGTGTTCCAGTGTCCAGGTTCCAGTCTATCTGTACCAGTCTACTTTCTTGAGACCCAGCGTTTTGGTCATACCTCTTCCCCAATCCTTATGTTATTTGCATGCGTGGGGACTGGAGATTCCGTACCGGTGTCGATCTAAGCCCATTTGGTTCACTATTTTACGATGGCGTATATTACAGATTTTTGGCAGAATTTCTTGCTAATGCTGGCGTCGTAGCGGATCGCCTACGAGTAGTAGCAATCTAGTCTCTATGCGAACTACTTGTTTTCGTTTGTGCTTCCAGTTCGTAAACTGTAATGGTACTTTACCTTATCTGTTTGGATTACTGGTCTGTCGGTAATCATGGCTTCTCGGGGAGTGATGCTGTCCGCTACGTCGTCCATTGTACGCTGTTTTTTCTTCCATATCATTAACGGTTGTGGGTCGTTTAACCTTCACAGAATTCAATGTTTAGTTGCTCATATGAAAATTCATGCTCTGTTGATTGTATGCAAATGCTTGTATACTTCCCAAATCGCTATGGAAAATTTTTTTAAATGTAGTACCCATGGTATTTCAGTTGGTTGTGTTAATTCACTTTTATTTGTTCTTGCTTGCTAGGATCATCTCATGTCAATCGCAGTGGCAAAGACGTCGTGCTCAAAATACCTTGTCATTCTCTGTTTGCAAAAGCAGACTTGGTGAATTCTTCAGTATCTGCTGATATCAGGGTGGGTGATGGGTTGTCTGTCTCTCGACCTACGAGAATCATTGGCTTCTCTGGACAGCTGGCATCTAACCCAGCTGCTGCTAGCGGTTTGACAGCTGATGCCCCACTAGCAGTCTCAGATGTTGAACAGATCCAAAGTTCTGTTGTTGGATTGTCTGCAGCTGCAGTAAGTCATGCACTGCAAGGAATGTCACACATGCAGGGTGGCATGGAAGTCAGTATTTCCTCACCCAATCTTGGAACCATTGACTCGCACATTGATGGTCCCCCTCAGGTCTTCAATGCTCCACTCAATGGTGCAAATCTCTTGTCCAGCAGCAGCGGATCTCTGCAGGATACTGAATCAGACCCCATAGATATTAATTCAACTGATGCTGGCGTAAATATAAGCCAAAACTTGGGCCTTGCTGGTAGATTGCAGATGCAAAGCATGCCAAGTATAGTGCATGTTTCGTCAGGCAATCTTGTGCAGGCTGGGAATCAGCAGTTTGTGGAGGTATTATGGGTGTTTTTTTATCATTAGAAATTTTTTTGTTTTGTACATTCTGAGTTTAGCAACTATTGCTGCATTTGCTAATTCATCTTTTCTCTGTGTGGCTTGTAATGTAGCTGAAATCAAAATAAATTATTATTGAATGTTTCGAATTTTAAGAAATTCCTGTTTCAAATTCTTTGCTCTCAGCAGCTGTCGACTTCACATTTGGCTTCTACTGGACATCTTATGTCATTGGCGGCCACTTCTCAGTCACGCAATGGTCATCATAGCCAGCAGCATCAGCAGCCAACATATGTTCTTCTTCATGCACCAATGGATGGGGATTCTGGTATGTATTTGTATCATCTGACACTGCTTTTCTCGAACCTAAATTTGGCTGCTGGATAATGATTGATATTGGAAATAATGTTCCCGGCCCAGATAGATATTTTGACAAACGACAGGTTTTCCAGTACTTCACTTGCAATTTGTTATCTACTGCATATTTAGGTGTAAGTGGCATACTTAATTTGCAATTTGTATTATGCTGCTTATTTAGGCATATATGGCACACTTTGGATATTCAGCCTCCAGGGTTAGAGAAGTCAAAGATTGACTTTATAGGGGGCACCCCTAAATTTTTCTAAAACCCAAAAAAAGTCAGCTAAATTCGAAAAATTTTGAGGTCCCAACCGCATTCATTATCTTTATATTTTGTGGGGTTCTGTAGCTCCGTTTTACTAGATATTGTGCTGATGAACTCTTTCCCTGCACACCATACTGCTTCCATAATTTTTCGGTATGATACAACTTATTTATGGTTACATTTCCCAGAATGCATTTAACCAGTTAGCCGTTTGTAATCAGTGAAGACAGACTTCACAATCGCACAATTTATGATTAATGTTTTTTATTTGCCTGAGTTGGATTTTTGTCAAAGTAAACCATTCAAAACGGGTGCTCTGTCAAAAAGAAACAAAAAAACGGAAATTATTTTGTTTGAGTTAGGTCCACCCTAATAATAATAATAATAATAATAATAATAATAATAATAATAATAATAATAATAATAATATGTATATATATAGATAGATAGATAGATAGATATATAGATGGATAGATGATATATATATATATATATATATATATATATATATAAAAATTAGGCATTAAGGTTGGTTTAACCATCTAGCTCTTACTCTCTCTCTCTCTCTCTCTCTCTCTCTCTCTCTCTCTCTATGTATGTATATGTATATGTATCTGTATATATTGTACACATAATAATAAATATGTAGATTCTGGGTGCAAGGTCTAGAAGTGTAAGACGATGAGAAATGGGAAAGGGAATTAAGATTTATATGTTACCATAGGTGGGCAACCACAGGTCTTCCTGGCCATGCAGACAGGCTCACTTAATGGACAAGATCCACAAATGCCTTCATACATTACGCTTCATCCAGTATCTGTGGAGGGCAATGATGTCGCCATGGGTTTATCTAGTGCAGATGGTATGGGAATTCAGAGAGGGGTTCTAACAGCAGAAATCTCCAATGACTTGGGAAATGATGCAGTTAAGGCTGTAAGCCAGCTTTCAGGAGACAGAGGACAGCAAGTATAACCAGCTTGTTTATTAGATAGATTTTCATGTTGTGTTTAATGAGTTTTAATTTTAAGGCTCTAAAAAATTAGACTTGCTTAAAAAAAACATTAATGATCCCTCCATTGAAGGTCTTACATGCTTTCTCTTGGATTGAAGCTTTATTTCAGTCATTGCTTACAGGTTATTCCTAATACGGAGCCAAAGTGAGCATTCAGTAATAAAGACAAGCTGCATGACTTTATAACACTCCAATAGCACTTCCCAGTAATTTAAATGAAGTTCTTTTCTAATGATGTTAAGGAAGAGGCTGATGTGCTGCTTGCTGGATCTGTTTTGTGCACGACAGAGGTTCATATAAGTGTGAAGTATTTCATAATTATAAGCAGGCTTACTAAGTGTCCTATAATGCGACCTTTTTATCTTAATGCTAGTTTTTTATCTCGTAATGTGATATTTTGCCCTTGTCTTCAGTGCGTTTTTGCTTTTAATTTGTTTCATGAGTTTAGAAATAGAACTCTTTTCTTGTCTAGGTCATTTTGAATATCCCTACCCAGCAAGGTCTTGACAACCCTTCGTCACTTGTGACCTACCTGCAACCAGTTGGGGGCGTAACAAGCATAAATCAAGGGCAAGGACAGATCATCATCGCAGCCAGTGATGTACAAGGTAACTCCAGTTTTATGTCATGTTTTATTTTTAATTATTCCCAAAGTTGTCTCCACAAAGTTGCTTGCTTCTTGTATCTTGAGACATTGACTTGTATCACAGATGATCTTCGTTGGGAATCTTTTACTTGGCAAGCTTAAGTGATAAATGGAGCGCCGCGCCTTGCATGATCGTTAGTTCAACAAATGTGCAATTTGCCTTGAAATCGGCCCTATTATGCCAGGCTGTTGCTTCTTTCAGATATTAATAAATGCTCAAAATGGCTCAGAGCTTTATTCAGCGTCTTCTAGTGCACTATGGCTGCCACTTAAGTGTTTCAGTCCTTTATTGTCTAATAAAAGTTTTGCGATTGCCCGCTTGGTTTTTAAATCCGGTAAAAGAGGCTGCAAGTACCGAAAAGTTCGACATACCACAGCGCTTGCGTGACGTAGATGCACTTAGTTTCCTTTGGGAATGCATCCAGTTGCTGAGCGTGAAACAAGTCATTTCTGCCTGCTTTTAACGCACGTTGTGCCGGAAACCGAAAGTAATGTAAATCTCATGTATAATCCGCTAACCTGATAAGCCATATCCAATGTGGACGGCAATATTCAGGTAACATTGAAGTTCATGGTATAAGCCGCACTAGCAACTTACGGAAACGATACGAATACCCGGCAATTTAACAAAATTAGCACAGATCGGTGTTTTGGATTATAACACTCGGGACCATCCATTTAATTGCCATCAAGTAGTCGTATACTGGAGCCAACTGATTGAGTTAAGGCAGTGGACTGCAAAGGCTGTTACCTTAAGAAGTGAGAATTGATTAAAGAGCGCAATCTTATAATGCTAGCTTGAGTTTGTTTGATTTTGTATTCCCGTCTTATGGCCAGCATTGTAATGCAGCAATGCATGAAGCTGGCGAATTTTGCCATCAGATGAATCAAAGACTGCGTTATCCTGGGGTATGAGCGTGTGCTGTTGCGGAGAGTCAACTCTTAATCATCAAGCTGTTTCGGAGCCACAAAATAAAAACTTCCTGACTTAATGCCATAGGTACTTTCAACAGAAGAGCATGTTTGCAATAAATTTTGTTCTTTCTGTTTCGCTGTCTAGGGCAATGCTTTTTCGCTCGTCGGTGCCACGCTCGGGATAAAATCGTATAAATTTCGGCAAGTTTTCCCATTGCCGCATTATCGTATTTGCCAAGATTCGGCTGAGTGACGATCCCATGCTAACTCCATCTCGTTGAACGTAAGAAGGGCTTCTAAAACAAATGGTTAGTCCTTCCCCGTCAGCCGGAGTGAAGGATGGGCCGATTGGAAGTCTTTGCTTATTTCGACGGATGCCCGAGGGCTTAATTATTTTTATTTTATGCAGTAGCCTGTTCTTCACGTAATCTTTCGTAGCCTTTTTCTATTACTGGCATTAACTTAGTGCCAACATAATAATTTTGTTGTCTGCTGTAGCTCTCAACGGGCGTCAGTCTTCTGGGCAGTCTGCGGTCCTCGCTGGCGTCGGTCAGGTACGTCGTCGGTTGAGCACTGATCCAAGAAGCTGCGAGGAGTGTGGCCGCACGTTCAAGTATCCCTCGGACTTGAAGAAGCATCTTCAGATTCATACAGGTGTGTGAGTGTGTTTTTTACGGGCAATTCAGCGCCCACTTGTTCTCCAAATATTGCATTGTCCGTGTCAGTCACTCACCCCGGAAGCCATATCCGTATGGGATTGAAGAGAGGGCCCTCCAGGTCATAACTGAAAACACTGCCGTGATGTGTGTGTTTTTTTATGTTCCTTAGAGTTATCGTGAAGGTTCTTACATTGGCAAGCAGCTAAGGGATCATTTATTGAGATGGTCATCGTTTGCGGACATTCTTCGTGGCTTCTTGCTATGCTTGCTCGTGGGACTCTTGAAAATAAGTCCTAATTATCCAGTATTAATGAGTGTATGCGTGATTATCTTTCTGTGATAATTTACGTGTGGCATCGCTTTATAATAGTCCATTATTACCTAATGAGTTTTCTTCAATTTACCACAAATCTATAGTTAGTGCGCGCAGCTGCAATGTGTAAGGAGACCAGTCCGAGTTTTGCTTCTTGCTACTACTTGTGGCCATGTCCGTTTGATTTGTTCCTTGCAGCTACAATTGTGGCGACAATTTTTAAATTTATTTCCTTGTTCTTGTTTGTATCGTTTGATGCGCTGGCTGCTACATTCGTAGATGTGAAAAAGTTCTCATGCGACGAGTGCAATCGCACGTTTCGACGCCTGCATCAGCTAAACGTGCATCGACGTATTCACACCGGGGAAAAGCCTTATATCTGCAACAGGTAAGACTTTGCAGGTGTCGCGCATGCAGAGACTTCAGTTTAACCTGCACAAGTGGTGGAGGAAATGTTTTACCCCTGAAAAGTTGGATCAACATTATTTTTGGCCGTCATTAATATTCTTATACCCAAAACATAATGATTATATGGCCTAGCCTATGGTTTATTACGGTTATATTCTTTCCTCGGTGTAAGTCTTGCAATGCTTTTTTTGCTCAAGTCTCGCTTGTTTACTTCGTAATGGTTGCCTGGCAGTGAAGCATGCGTAGTGAGCGTTACGTAGATTCGAATTGATTTTGAGCGGCCAGTAAGCGCCGAATGCTAAATATCTTTCGTTATGATTTTTGCAGACAGCGGATCAAGGCAGCCTTGAGCGAATCGATTTCGTTTTTCTCGCGCGTTTCATCTGTTATATACCTCTTGATACCTATGATATGTGCATCTATTATATTAGCGAATGCGAGTCTTAATTATGCATATGCACTTAATAAAGTTCTCATGCGACGAGTGCAATCGCACGTTTCGACGCCTGCATCAGCTAAACGTGCATCGACGTATTCACACCGGGGAAAAGCCTTATATCTGCAACAGGTAAGACTTTGCAGGTGTCGCGCATGCAGAGACTTCAGTTTAACCTGCACAAGTGGTGGAGGAAATGTTTTACCCCTGAAAAGTTGGATCAACATTATTTTTGGCCGTCATTAATATTCTTATACCCAAAACATAATGATTATATGGCCTAGCCTATGGTTTATTACGGTTATATTCTTTCCTCGGTGTAAGTCTTGCAATGCTTTTTTTGCTCAAGTCTCGCTTGTTTACTTCGTAATGGTTGCCTGGCAGTGAAGCATGCGTAGTGAGCGTTACGTAGATTCGAATTGATTTTGAGCGGCCAGTAAGCGCCGAATGCTAAATATCTTTCGTTATGATTTTTGCAGACAGCGGATCAAGGCAGCCTTGAGCGAATCGATTTCGTTTTTCTCGCGCGTTTCATCTGTTATATACCTCTTGATACCTATGATATGTGCATCTATTATATTAGCGAATGCGAGTCTTAATTATGCATATGATAGCAACTGTTCTTTAATATGTTCTTTATCCTTTTCTATGTTTTATCCGCTAGAGTTCGTAGTGACCAGGAGTACGTATTTTTGCAAGCGTTGAAATAGTTGGATATGTTGCTCTTTTAAGGTGCGGAGCTCAGTTCCGCCACGACTCGACGTTGACGATGCATGTTCGCACTCGACACGATCATCTAAAGCCCTTCAGCTGTGAAGGATGCAACAAGAAGTTCGGTCGAATGTCTCACCTTCGTAAGCATCAGCGCAACGTTTGCGGCCGCGTTAGTGTGCGTGGCGCCATTTCCGTGTGCAAGTACTGCGAGATACCTTTCAATAAGAAGTCGGATTTGAAGAGTCACTCTATTGAATGCGAGAAAAAGCCAGACCGCATCGACAAAGAGATTATGGTGCCTATGTTTATCTGTGAAACTTGCGGGAAAGAGTTCACGCGGCTGTACGATTTCAAACGACATCAGTTGTCCCATTCTGATGAAAAGCCGTATTTGTGTCCGCAGTGCGGCAAAAGCTTTAAAGAACGCTCGTCTCTTAACAAGCATGTTCGTCGGATGCACTGCAGCGATGGTGACGGCACGATACCCATCGACGACGAGGATATTGCATGCAACGAGGAAGATGAAGAGGATGAAGGCGATGACGATGATGACGATGATGACGAGGACCTGTCGAGCGACGAGAAAGACTTGAACGTCGAGGACGACGTGCTTATCACCGCTACTATGACAAGTAAGTTAAAATCGGATCCGGACGCAGTAACTGTTACTGCGCAAGCTCTTGCCCAAGCTGGTATAATTGCTAGCGCCGACGGTCGTATAATGACGGCGGACGGGCGTGCGATTTCTGCGTCTGACATTTTGAACTTCCCAGAGGTGGCAGCGGCTCTTGGCTTGACCTCGAGCACTTCGGTTGTTACTTCAGCAGATGGAAGATCTTCCCTGATAAGCATATCGAATCCAACAAATCTGGAAACCAGTGAGGTTTCCATGGACATCGACCAAAACCTAGTACAGGATAGTGGCATATGTGACGCTGATACTCCTAGCTGTTCAACCGAGGAGCCGTTTGATCCGGCGATCTCACTAGAGTTACATGCGAACTTGCCGTCGTCAGCGACTGCGCCTTCGTTGAAATACCGCCCGTCACCTGCGTGCGTTGGTGGTGTGTATGACTCTCAGTCTAATACCGCCGTCGGTGTGGTGTACGTTAGTGCTTCTATATTGCACGGTGTAGTTCCTGCTTTTAAACTGGAGGATGCCTCTGATACTCTGGCAGACCGCGAACAGGCCTTAGCTGACCACGCTCAAGCGGAAGAAGCCGCAGCTCATGATTTGATATCGGACGATAGCCAGCTGGTTATATCTGTCTC
>QQSS02218126.1:0-10945 GCA_003687565.2 Craspedacusta sowerbii
GATAGATAGATAGATAGATAGATAGATAGATAGATAGATAGATAGATAGATAGATAGATAGATAGATAGATAGAATACGCTTTTCACTTTTTGCAGGACATGTTTCGACAACATCTACTGTCATTCTCAAGGGGAATGCGATGTAACTTTCAAGATCGTTGGAGCATCGACCAGTCGTCCGAGCCTCCCTCTTAGGGCACGCATCGAGCTCTTTAGCTTCTTAACAGACTCAAACATTATTTGACGACTCACTTGCTGTCATCGACGATCGGTGGACTGTGCATCCGGGGAACCTCCTGGCTCTTCACCACCAACAACAACCATACAACAAGGGAAAGCCAGAAAAAATAACTATACAGAAAGACTAAGGGATCAGTGATGAATCTGCGAATTAAGATGAGGTTTATGCCACTGGATATGCCACTACAGCGCTTCCTTGAGTTTCCTTTGCAAGTCTGTGGCAGCATGATCCAAAGCAGAAAAACAATCGGCCGAACATGATTGTTCACAGTTAGTATTCTTAAGGTGTTTCCAAACGTGTGACGCCCGATCTTTTCCTAAATGGTCTTCGATCCTGGTGTTGAAATGTCTGGAGGTTTCTTCAACATAGTTAGCAATACAGCCAGCACCAATAAATTTATATAAAACACCAGATCTAAAACTTTTAGGAAAATTATCTTTAGTACAGAAGTAGGAACTAACCCTGTGGGACGTAAAGACAAGTTCAACGTGAATACCTTTGCAGTATGCATCAATTAACATACGAAGCTTTTCATGAGTAAGAGTTGACGTGAATCCAGCATACGGAGACTTAAAAAAAGGAAGGGTACGCAAACGCAAGTTAAACAACGTTAAGGGTATCATTGAAATTTTAGCGGATGGAAAAAAGTTAAATGGGATCCAACGTTAAAGAAGGATCCCCGCAAAGATTCCAGCGGACTCTGAAAAATGTAAAGTTTATTTGTGAGGATACTTATAAGCTTGGTTATCCCCGTGGTTCCTATCCCGTGCGTATTTATAGTTTGCCTAAAATGCATAAGTCGTTCACCAGTATATCTTCCTTTAGCCCATCATATCTTCTTATTTCACCTATAAATACCAATTGGCTAAATTTCTGTCCGAGGTACTTTCCCCTTCTGTTCGTCAAGTTTACTCCACTAAAGACATTTGCTTTCGTTAGCGAGATTAATAAGGTAAGTTCCAAAGGTAAGTTTATGGTTTCTTTTGATGTGCGTAATTTGTTCACTAACATACCTCTGAGTGAAACTGCTGACATTGCTGTTAACAAAATTCTCGAAAATAAGCCCGTGATTAAAATTAGTAACAATCCACTCAAAAACTGTTTATGTTCGCAACGTCTCAAACGCATTTCTTCGTTAATGGCAATATATACGACCAAACTGACGGAGCTGCAATGGGTTCCCCCTTAGGACCAGTTTTTGCTGATCTTTTCATGGGAGTTCACGAGACCACATGGCGTGACACATACACAGGTTCGGCCCTTTGTTTTATTGTAGTTATGTCGATAACACATTTGCGTTTTTAATAATTTTGCGGCGTCTCCGTTTCTTGAGTTCCTCAACCCTAGACAGCCTAGTATAAAATCTACAGTAGAATATAAAGCTCATGGACAACTGCTCTTCCTCGATGCACTGGTCGACCGTAGCCAAGGTGAGACGATTTGCAGTTTCGTGAAAAGACGTTCACTGGCATTTTTCAAGTTATTGCGCTCTTCCCTACAAAGTTGGCCTCAGAAGAACACTTCTTCACCGTACTAACAACGTCAATTGCCCTTGGTCTGGCTTTCAGACTGACATAAAAAAATATAACTGGCATTCGAAGAAAAGAAAAAACAATTTCTCAAATATCTAACGAACAAATGCCTTAAATCATTTCTTCATACTAAAATAACCTCTAGGCATAAGGCAGTGGAAGCGAATGCTAAGGATTGCAGTTTGCGTTTTTTTAAACTTCACTATGGCGGATTAATGTCAACTCTTACTCATGAAAAGCTTCGGTTAATTGACACATACTGCAAGGGTATTCACTTTAACATTTAAAATCAAGGACACGATTTACATCCAGTGGCATAAACGTAATTTCAATTCACAGACTCATCAATTATCCCTTAGTCTTTCTATATAGTTATCTTTTCTCGTTTCCCCTTGCCGTCCTTGTCGCGCATCTGTGTACAACAGGTGCTTAAGCGCTTGGTCAAGCGCCGTTTAACTTTTTATCGTCTATACGTCCCTTCCTATCTGTAGCGTTAAACGTTTCTAAGGTTTTAGAAGGTTTAGAAGGTTTAAGAAGGTTTAGAAGGTTTTTAACAAACGCGCATATTAAATGTCAACTAGAGATTCACGCCTCCCAATTGTTTATACTGGTGTCTTGTAAGGCTAACTTAGTTGAGAATGACAATAGGTTGTCGAGACACGTCCAGAAAATTGAAATGCGTATTCTTTCCGTTGAATGTTATAATTAATTTAATTATGCTTCGCCCATTTCCTTATACATATATATGCACATTTGTTAATTTATGCATATCTGGTACTTGGCAAAAACAATATGCAAACATCGAAAATGTATTTTAACAGAGACAAAGATATATATATATATATATATATATATATATATATATATATATATATATATATATATATATATATACTTATATATTCTAGTTCGTCACCAAAATCACATCATGTGAGGCAACAAAATATGCAAGCTTTCGACATTATCTATTGTCATCTTCAGGCTATATACAAACAGAAAATAGTTAAGATCAGTAATAAATGCAATTAAATCAAAACACATCAGTTACAGCATCAAACAACAATTTCAGAGGGAAGGATTGTCCCTGAACGTTTTAAGTAGGGCAGTCACGTCTAACGTAGAGGTTCTCTTTGATTTTTAATGCCTTACTTCTACTGTCTCTGTCTATGATAGTGAAATCAGAGAAGGACACGTTCGTGTCACATGAGAGCACATGGTCCCGAACAGAAGTGGAGCATTGCCCTTTGACTAGTCTGACAGTAAGCGGCGAGCGACCTAGGTGATCCGAAACCTTTTGCGAACATGGCGTTGGTCTTTCCTAAATATGTAGAGGTGCATCTACAGCAAGTAAATTCGTAAATAACGCCAGCACTAAGGTACGACGGCAACTTATCTTTATAAGAGAATAAGGAGCTCAACCTACATGAAGATTAAAATATAATCACGAGGTTCATACCAGGCAATGTCGCTTCTGGATCTTGTTAAGGTGTTGCTTAACTCTACCCGATAAAGAGCCTAAATAAGGCAAGATTACTTCTACTATTTTTTGGTTTTGGTCCGTTTTTTCAATTACGGGTTTACTTTTGTGGATGGCATTTAAAAACTTTTTGACAGCACAGTCAATAATAGTTGTGGGAAATGAGTTGCACTTAAGAAACGATTTTATGTTGCACACTTCGTCATGGAATGCATCCCAGCTTGAGCACATGATGTTCTTGTAGGTACCAGCGATGAAACTTTTGTAATTAGTGTAGACTCCACTGAGAGCTGATTTACGGAATACAGATGTAGCAAAACGTTTATCTAGGCGCGTAATGTTAACGTCTAAGAATGGCATAAAGTTACAAGATTCCTTTTCAATGGTGAATTTCATATTCGAATGGCGTTTATTGAGATATTCATAAAAGTCATTAGCTTGATCCTCGCTCTTAAATAGTGTGAAAATATCATCAACATATATGCAAAAATAGGCCGGCTTAAACTGTGTCGGACAATCTTGAAGCCACGATTTTTCGTGGTAACATAGAAATACATTAGCAGAGATCCTATCCAAGATGACAACGGCATTGCCACGGAATCGAACTCCTTGATCCCGCAACCAAAAATGAGTACACAGTAAAGGACTCTTTTTTGTTTGCTAATAATATTTGTGATAACAATGCTGGATATTTTATGTCATCATTTGACATCGATTCCCTTTTGACGAACATCCCTCTGGATGAGACTATAGAAATTTGTTGTGAAGTCCTGCTTACTCAATCTGATACAGTAACAACAGCAAACACTACATGCAGGTCGAAAGGGTAGCCATGGGCTCTCCACTAGGTTGTACCCTTGCCAATGAAAATGTATAGAAGGTGGCGGTAGATCAACACTAATAGATAACGTGATTATAGCAATCAATGAGATGGATGATGTAATCAACGGAGAAGTTCTGCTCAACCTTGTCCGCATGTGAAAGAACAATAAAAGAGTGTCTGCACCAAAAATGAAGCGTTATAGACATTGAGGTCCTGAACAAAGTATATTGGATTTCAAAAATATAACAGTTTGACAAGTTGAAGGATGTATATGAAACACAAGTCTGGAAATGGAAAGCAATGAATTTATGACTGGAGCAGCAATGCTCTGGTGTTTTTCACCATTTATTCAGCGCTTTAAAGAAACAAAACCTAAACTAATCTAAGATCTGCCAATATTTACATCACTTCTGATAAAACCCAAGAAAGAAGCTGCAAGGAGACAGGCATTCGCAATCGTATTCAAACTTAGCATGAAAGACCCTGGAAGTCAGTAAATGACTTACCAAGCTCATTAAAAGCTTGTTAAAACATAAAACATACCTTAAATTACCTTTTGAACTATTATTAACAAGATGAGGCTTTCCTGCAAGCGACTTCAACTTCTCATTGGTAGGATGCAGATAGCGATACAAATTTCTGCACATTATCCATCGGGCCAAGGAATATACAGGTGATAGCTTCTGCACAAGCAACGTAACAATCATACTGATTACAAATTGAACTCCAAGGATGGCCATGCTGTAGCAACTATTTTTGCAAACCCACTGCAACTAAACAGCAGTAAAAGAAAGCTGATCAAAGCAAAGTCAGTCCAACAGTTATTAACAGTGATCAAGTAACGAGCCAACAAACCCATTTGAATAAGCAACATATTATGCATAACTGGCAATATTGGCATAATTTTGCCAGTTTATTTAAAATAAAACATCCAAATCTGCTGCTATCTGAGCACTTAACATATAAATTAAACATCCATTAACCAGCAATAGTTGGTTTTTTACAGCTTTTGGAGGGCTCAACAAGACGAACATCTATAAGACTTAACAACATGGCATAGAGGCTAGGTCCAGACAAAATCAACTGACTTAGTGCCTAGCAAGCTGACTTGCTTTCATTTCCCAGACAAAACAGGGGAAACTTTAAATCTCCAATAGATATTTGCAGAGACTTAAGTTGCTAGACTCTTTCTTTGGAAATCTCTCAATTTTGTTTTCCTATAAGCATGTTACAGTGCTTGAAAATGATATCTAGCTATTTTGATATTTGCTGAGCTTAAGAGTACAGCATTTAAGAGTGCAAGCTGGTCATTCAAGTGGATAGGTAGGACATGGTCATGACCATAATGGTAATTGTAACTTTCATTGTACAGATAGTGGATATCAGGGGTTATGGTCATGAACGTTGAGCTGGTCCGTGCATATCTATATAATGCTGTTAATATACCGTCATTCTCTGGCTAAATCAGTGTCAAGCTATCTTAAAGGCTCTAGGAACCATCACTGCTCAGTTCCTACGAATTTCAAAATAAAATCTGCATCTCAAGCTAAGTTAGCAGCTATAAAATATGATATGCTTATGATTGCAGCTGCTTATTTTCAAATATAGCCTTCCTGTCTTTTCTGGAGAAATAAACGCTTCAAGTACTATTTACTGAGACCCTTTACAAAGGACCAACAGATGAGGAAAACGACAATCGCATTTCATACAACTTATTCAGAGCACCTGAACTATCGGACAGCCATAAGCTATTGGTATGCGAAGGAAAGTGTTTCATCAAGAGACGAAAATGGCAATCTTGCCGATCCGATTGCCGATGTATACGATGAGGTCGAGACTCAGTTTGGTACAGATATTTTATGCGTTATCTTTCATTCATGATCTTTTTATTTCGCAGATTGTTTTAGAATTCTTATCAACTGGCTTAACTAGGTCAAACTTTGACCTAACTATGGCTATTTTTTTCAGAAGCTGTTCCTCAATTGACAGCCTTTGGATAGGTGCCATGATATTAAAACGATCAGCAATTTAATCGCTGTAGCCATGGAGACATTTGGGTCTTTCTCCTTCCAAACGGTACGTGCCATCTTTTATACAATTTTTGGATAAAATTATTGTACTGAAAAATTTTGCATAAGCGGCTGGTTTTTACTATGTTAGATTATTCTTCAAGCATAGGTAATAACAATGTCAATGGGAGGGATATGGGAACCAGTTCGATCGTTGGATACAATTTGGCACTGCTGTTCGAAATGCTCTTTCCAACCAACCATCCATCCATTCAATGGGTGCAAGAAAATGTACGTATTGCAAACGTTTAGCTTAGCATTTGGCATGCTTTTTGAAGCCAATGTCGCTCAAACTGAAGTAAGGTGTATACTTCATATTCGTTGCTTCTCCCAGGTTTTCAGCGACAGCGTTCCAGTCATAATCAATCAGCCAACACAGTAGTTCAGCTCTTGGAATCGTCTGTTGCATGCAGTTTTGCCTTCTCTTCGCTCATCTAGCAAGTAAAAAGTGTTCTCGGAGATCAAACGGCGTCATTTTCTCTGGCCCTAGACGTACTTGTAGAGCTACGTTAGTATTAGCATTGGCGTTAGTATTGGCCACGTATTCGCCACATCGTCAAAAAATATGCTGCTTAAATAAAAATAACAATCGACACGAAGTGCTGAACCAAATCAGCTAATCTCTATTGAATTCACAAGTCACGTAAAGTCACAAAATTTCACATGCCGCGCCTGAAGAGAAGTAATTTAAATGTGAGATGAAATTATTGGCCATTAAAGCTTTCCCAGATTCAAGCAGATCGAGGCCGTCATTCCACAGGTGAGCCACAGCTACATTGGAGTTGTTCATAAACACAAAACATTGCTCCTTGCACATTTCCCTGAGAATTGAGTTAATTTCGTCAAATCTCTTATTCAGTGGAAACTAATCTCTAACGTCTATTATGTTGTTTGCAATTTGGTGCGTGCTTTGTTGCGATTTCGACGTTTTTGTTACGTCGTTCGTAGCTACATGTATGACAACCACAAAAGGAGGGCGGGGGGTCGGGTTGTTGTTTTAGCTGCACTTAATTCAAGAAGGCTACGATGCTGCACGCCTTGAGCGAGACTTGAGCAAAGTTTTAATCACGCCCTGTGACGGACGAGAATGGTGCTGAGAGCGGAAGCGAGGGGATTGTGTTTGAGCTTTTAATAATTAGTATGTGTTTACTAAGTGACATATATGTAAGTAAAGTTGGTCAACAGTCAATAGACAAAGCATTTTTTCTCTCCTAAACCGCTATTTCGACAATCTTGATAACTTCGTTAATGACTGCGCGCCGTAATTAAAATGTCATTACCACTATTAAATTGGCCATTAATGAGGTGATCGCAAGTTTATTGCAATGCGACGTCGCAGAGGCATTTCATTTTCAACTTCGCAGCAACGTTGTAGCGACGTTGCAACACGACAAACTTGGTCGCAATGCGACGTTCCTTGCAACGTCGCTGCGATGTCGCTTTGCACACTTGGGGAAAGCCCATGATGTGGAACACGAGGTGCCTGGAGGCAACTCGAGCTGGGTCAGCGAGGAGAAAGTGAGCAGGGAGACCTCTTAACACCAACACGAAAAATTGTGCCTGAAGATGAGTTATGACTCAAACGATTAGTTCAATTAAAATAAACCTTATACGAAAACTAAAAGCCAAATGTATCCAGTCAAAGTACTACACCTGCCGGCCAACTAGGAGAGCCTCCACACGGTGTTCGGTGGGCAAGCAGGGCATGTGACAAATTTTTGTGGCTGCCCTGCTTGGCGAATCTCCAAAGAAGACCTAACCAGCACAGTATAACTTCGTCGTCCGCTGGGAAGGTCTTCAAGAAGAGAGTCTCCTAGCACTAGGGGCCAGTGCGATGTCAGCTTCACGATCGTTGGAGCATCGACCAGTCGTCTGAGCCTCCCTTTGAGGGCACGTATCGAGCTCTTGAGCTCCTTGAGAGGCTCAACAACATCCGACGACTGGCTTCATTTCTGTCACCGACGATCGATGGACTGCGTGTCCGGGGAACCTCCTGGCTCTCCACCAACAACAGCAACCCTACGGGAAGAAAAGGATGAAACCTAGCATGAAGGAATTGTAGGAGTTTAAACGTAATCCTGCAACCGACCAACATCGTAAGCATCATCGTACCTGTGAATTTTAATGGAATTTAATTTGAAATTGAGGGTTGACGTGGGATGAGTTGACCAGAGTACGCGCGTTTTGCTTGAACTGTGTTCTGCCAACTTAAAAACGTATCAACTTTAAGGTCTTTCCCCACATCTATCATATTGTTAGAGATCCACTATGAAGCCAAATTGATCCGTCTTGCTTGTGTTGATCTTGCATTGTGTGTTTTTATAATTTCTCGGCTACCTAGGTAGTGATTTGCATGCGCGAGATTGTCACTTACTTCTTTTGCATGATTATTGCTAAACGTACGGTTTGTGATTTCTTGCATGAAGTCTTGAGAAGGGGGGGCTCCTCAAATCCGATTGGCTTTGCTAGCGACCAGTCCTCCTTCACATGTAGAATGTTGTAATTTTATTTGACCATGTATTTCTGTTTTCTGCATGCGAAAATAAATCTTGAATCTCTCGACACGTGCCCGAACTAGTGTGCGCTGTGCATTTGGCGTGGTAGTTATCTGGACAGGGCGCTTTCCAAGACATTAACTACTGTTGCTCCCCAAAAGCGAGTTGATATAGAACAGGGATTCTAATAGCGGGAGCAACTTGCCATATTTTGCAGTCGAACGTATGTTTACGTGCATTATGCGTTATTAAATTGGCAAGTAGGAGCGTTGATGTTGCGTAAAAAAATTTTGACGCAGACTCTTTCAAGTCGGAAAATGTACTGATTTTTTTTGCTACTCGCTTTTATATGCGCTTAAATCCTTGCCGATCAATTTTGCTGGGAAAAAGCCGAGTACACAGCCGATTTAGCTCGAACCAATTTAGCGTTAGTTATCGAGGGCTCATGAAATCTGGCACCAAGCAATTTGGTGCCACCAGCTAAGCTCCCTGCACGGTCGGGACAGTCAATATCACTTAATGAGCACCTTACAAATAAGCGCCAGGCGAGTATGAATTCGCCCTTTTACGTATCAGACATTATGTCACATTAAGATTAAAAACCGTCAGTTAAATTCCCTCGGAATGTCCCTGCGGAATGAGATGACGCGAAATCAGCTCAAGCCAAAGCAACTGGAGCGTAAAATCAAAGCGCGCAAGAAACCAGCGCTGATTCGACGACGCTAAACCACTTTGCGCTAACTTGGCCAACTTTACCTCGCCCCCAGTAAACATTGCAGCTTCTGGCTGCAGACAACGACTTTGCGTAAGCAGAAAAATCTAAATTGATAGTGAAACCCATTAAAGAGAAATTCAACTGTACCGTGCGTGCCCGGATTTCCTAATAATAATCAGCATAGCTCGCAAAGCGCTACTCACGCCAACGGAGGTATGGTCGTTACTTCAGAACCAATTAGTGTATTACGCACGACCAATACATTGACCATAAATTAGGCAATTTCATTGAAGCTCAACCAGGTTAAACATAATATGTAAGATGTAATAAAATTCCAAAAAAACAGGAGACTTATTGGCAACGCAATAATTCTCTTCTGACAAAAGCTGCCAGTCAAAAATGTGGCAATCAGCAATACCAAGATTTACGTCAATGGGGGTTTGACAGCATAGTTTCAATAATTTATTAATGTTACAAATACGGGCACCAGGAATCCCTTCGTCACTTCTAGCTGGGCATTTAAGGTGTGCGCTTTTGACGGGCTACAAGAAGTGTTTTCCGTTGGAGATAGGCGGCTTTGGTTTGCCAATTTCGGCCGTTTACTTTAAAGCCGTGTAGCAGCATAGAGGTACCTCATACGCATAATTATATATATCACATAGTTCAGGAAGATCACCTTATCGAAAGGAAGTCTCCGCAGCGTTATTAGGGGCTTTCTGTGTCGTCAAAAATCCGACGAAAAAATAAAGTTGAACTGAGAAGCGAGCTAGGTTTGTTGAAATCAGAGTTCTATTGATTTTCCTTTTGTCTTCCTTTTTAAAGTCAAATTTAGCTCCTGTGGCTAGGTTATCATTTTTTTCGCGATCTCGTGTGTGTGTGTGTGTGTGTGTGTGTGTGTGTGTGTGTGTGTGTGTGTGTGTGTGTGTGTGTGTGCTAGTGTGTGAGAGCGTGCGTGTGTGAGTGTGTGTGTGTGTGTGTGTGTGTGTGTGTGTGTCGTGTCGTGTCGTGTCTGTAAGTCTGTAAAGTCTTGTGAACCTGTGCCACCTAGAGTTAATCGTGCGTGAAATACTTTTCTGGAAAGTGCCTTGCCATTTTTTAAGGAAAATATTTGGTCAATATTCGGGGACGAAGGGAAGTGCGGGGTTTGATCCAAGGCTTCTTTTAGTTCCTCAATAGGTTAGCCTTTTGAAGCCGCATTCGGTACATGGTCTAGGACTTCTTGCATCGTGCTGAAGTCAACATGAGCGAGGTAAAGAACAACATGTAGTCCAAGTGAATTTTGCGTACATGGACAATTAATTAGCGCGTAATCTCTTTTGTGAGGATTACCTATCTATCGATGTATGCGATCTGTGTGTGCGTGTGTGCGTGTCTGTCTGTCTGTCTGTCTGTCTGTCTGTCTGTCTTTCTGTCTGTCGGTCTGTTTGTCTGTCTGTCTGTCTGTCTGTCTGTCTGTCAGCCTGGCTGATGTATGTCTCTCGGTATATGCATCTATCCGCCCGCCGCCCACCCGTCGGTCCGTCCGTCCATCCATCCATCCATCCATCCATCCATCCATCCATCCATCCATCCATCCATCCATCCATCCATCCA